>DWJN01005386.1:0-11535 GCA_018248895.1 Carystus phorcus
AATTACAAAGTAAATACTTCACAAAACAGATATCAGGATGCTACACTTATAGAGATGCATTATCGCTACGCAATCCGACATAGCTTCCGCACTCTGAGACGTCTAAGAGCGAAGTATCCGAAGTGTCTGAAGTATCTCCTCGAAGTCCGTGGTCGGCCACTGCTCAGCTATTTATATCGGCACGGCCTGTCACACTAGAGCATACTCCACCACGCTGCTCCAATGCGCATTGGTGGAGGGGTTAGACGCCAACCCAAGTGTCGTATGTTTTTAAACCACCCGAAGGCCTCCGACATAGCTTGACGACTTCTATGTTCATAGCAACCGGGACCGACGGCTTAACGTGCCCTCGAAGCACGGAAACACTCAAGAATTTTTTGCCACTAGCGGTCACCCATCCAGGTACCGACCGCGCCCGCAGTTGCTTAACTCTGTCGATAACCAACCGTATAGTATCTGTATATGAGCTCAAGTTCACAGTTTAAGTATTATTTCTGACCCGAGGTTCGTGGGTTCGAGTCCGGGGGAGGCGGTTCGGCTTCGCATTGTCTTATCACGCGTGTTCAAGGTTAGCTGTAATGAATGAGCGGTGAATGTAGTGGGAATCTGATAGGTTTAAAGGTCAGGTATGCCTGTATTGTACTTGTAATAAAATGGGTGAAGCTCAGTCAATGTTAATCTTGCCCGCTCAGGTACAAGTCCTAGGTTCGTTTCAGAACTAAAGAATTTTGATACTTTTTTCTCAGTGGTTAAATAAAAAAGTTTTCATTGAAACCTTGAGAACATTACGAATTTACGATTTGAACCTTTTTTTGTATTTTTTTCCATTATTTCTACTTATCTCAGAAAATTGCAAAGATTTATTAAAGCTCCAAAACATGTTTACAATTGTATGTTCATAAACAGTGACAATAATTAGAAACAGTGTCGCCAGTTAAACCAATTGAGATATGGATTTAACTGGTCTAATTTAAACATGCGGATTTCCTAAAGCTATTACGGGTTGATGAGATATACATATAGTAACATCGATTTATATAATACTAATTACTATTTTATTTAATGGAACCTAAGATGGATTTTGTCACGTCATAAATCCAAATGAATTGTGTGCGTTACTTTCGTAGCGTATTTAGTTGTGAGCGATGAAGAAAACAATTAACCTCGATTTCTCTTGAGTAAACTTTAATAAATCATTTCAATTAGCTAAGTATTGTATTACCGACAAATAAGAACTGAATGAGATGATCTCTCAAATATCTATGCCATCAAAATCATAACAAGTAAAAACCAAGTGTCGCTACTCAGTTCCGTAAAAAGTTGTATGACCCATGTAATACCAAGTCAGTTATTCTTTTAGTCCCTAAGGGCCCTGTATTCTTAAATTACGTAATTAGCTAACCTAACAGCATGTTATAGTGACCATATCCATATTAAAAAAATTATGTTTTAAATAAATTGATTGACTTTGATATCGTATGATACACAATGTACTTCTCTCAAAACTGTTACATATTATATTTATAATTTGAGTTAGATTGTTTAGTCCCAGAAATCGATTATAACCTACTATCCGTTTATAATTTTTAACCATACCCTTTTCTTTCTTGGCCGACAAATGTTTTCCTAAAAAATGTTTTCTTTACTTTTTGTTCATTTGTCGAAAATATTGTAAGGCACCACTATTATACGGGCTTACCTTATCTTTGGGGTCAGGTCCCCTTTAACGTTTAATTTATAATGAGCGCCGTTAGTAAACATTATTATTATACGTGAATTGAAAACTTGAACGGGCTTTCAACCTGGGTACTGTATATCAGAATCGCTTCTAATTTCAATACTAATAAAATATATCATCCATCATTGCAATATTGTAATATTGAAACAATGTTACATATAACCATCGCGGGGTAACATAACCTTGTCAAATAAGTCACGTGCGTTTTAAATTGACATCTCAGATGTCTGTTTGCGGGTGTGCTGTTGAACTCGGTCGCTCGGAGGCAGTACGCTCCATTCACAGCGCAAACAACAAACCTTGCTTCGGTGTAATGGCTTCGATGGAATAGGGTTGGCACAAACTCATATTTATAATAAATATGCTACTGGAAATCAAACCAAGCAAAATGGTGTTTTACTAACAGGTAGCTTCCGAGTAAGTTTGAGTAAATTATAGGTTTTATGTACTTTGACGTCTATATGGCGCAGCGATGAGCAAAAATCCTGAATCTAAATTTATGTTATCCATAGGTTTGGATAGCGTTATACAATACAGGGAATTCCTAGTAGAAATCCTAGTACACAGCATGTATTATTTTATTTGTTTATGAAAATTGATTGGAACTTGATTTGGAGAATGAAAATTGGTTGAAAATTGATTGGGAGAATTTTAGCATTAAGTCTGCCTTTTGTACCACTTTGTTCTTAGAATAATAAGGTTTAAAAATGTGTATACAAAATTTCAACTTAATCGGTTGAAGATATCTGCTTAAAAAATTTAGTTGTAAAACTCCACTCGAACAAACATACATAGTTACTTACATCACTGCAAGTTACTCGTAAATAAAAACTTTTAAAAAGATGTAATAGGTCAATCACGCCATAACGACTGAACGAATTTGGATCAAATTTAACATATTAACATCCGGAATAGTGCATAGGCTACTTTTTGTTCCAGAAAAAGAACTAAGTACTCTCCATAAGTAAACCAACGCTCAAACCGCTAAGATATTACGGTCGTATTAATTGTAGGATTGTAATACGTCGACAACCCTACAGAATCTGAGCCGTGTGTTAGGCCAGCTAAGTGCACAGGAGCCAATAAGAACACTTGAGTGCTGTCTGTCCGCCTGCTCGCGGTGCCTGGACAAGTGCCTAGGTCTTAGGTTACTTGTGCCTAAAATAGGTCTCAAGCACCCAACCAAAAGTAAACTATATAAGTATACTAGCAGACACGGCCACGCGTTGCTGTAATCGTTTACCTTATACCGCCATCTGTTAGTAGCTTATGCAACTAATCCTTTGTAAGATATTAAACAAATAACTTGCATTCGAATGATATTGCGACTATAAATTGAGATGTATACTATCCTATCTTTCAAGTTGGATCAAACTGGACACGGTGTGCAAAATTTGATTAAAATCGGTTAAGTAGTTTGAGAGTCCATCGCGGACAAACACCGTGACACGTACTTTATATACAATATAAAGATAATAAAAACTTTGGCGAAGTGGAAAAGTTTATTATTTAATTCTACGTCGCCAAAGACCAAAAATAGTATGCAGAGCTGACTGCCAACCTCCATTAGTTGGATAGGCACATTAAAGAGAACAATAAAAACTGTTCCTTAACAACTGAAACTAAAAAAGATGGCATTGAGTTAGTATTAGCGTCCTTGGCAACATTTCACGTACTTTTGAACCTTACCTTTACCTGCGGATAAGCGCAGACATACTTATGTTCCACCATACATTGTGCTCGCGGATTGTTGCAAAGTAGACTAATACTAACTTAATAACGATAGATTTCTACCATGCCTGATAACTTTGACTACACAGGTTTCAGTTTGATTAACGACCCCATAACCCAATTGCCTGGCAATACCTGCAAAGTGAGGAGGTTTTGGTTCTAATCGAATATGACTTAGTACTTTGAATGCGTTAATTTTTTTGTTCTTCGTCTGTGTCTGTGTTGTCCATGATACTCACACCACTGGGCATCTAGTGCGGGACGAGTGTATAGAATTATTTATTTATCCACACACTCACAATCTTATTACCTTATTCTACCAATACACTCGTATATGTATGATTTAGCTCCTCTAAATCAATCGCTCAATCGTACACATCCGTGCAAGTTAAGTGCACTCGTCGCTCGGTCGCGCCCTCTGGCGCATTTACATGTGACACATTGTACTGTCAATCATTGCTCGCACGCGACGGCATATCGCCGATAATCTACATACAGATGGCGAAGAAACGGGAAACCCTCTCGCTGCCAATAAACTCCTGACACAATATTGACTTTGTTTATTCAAATTGTGGAAATATGGTGATGGTTTTTTGTTAAGACTTAGTTGGCGAGCTGTGGGCATAAAATTATTGTACACAACGTAGGTGCAATTGAATCGCAAGTCTTTGTTGATTACTGAATTCAATATATTTTTCTGGATTCATAAATTACATGTGTATAAAAGTTGATATCACTACATCGTATAAAACAAAGTCGATTTCTCTGTCCCTATATCCCTATGTATGCTTAAATCTTTAAAACGCAACGGATTTTGGTGCAGTTTTTTTAATAGATAGAGTGATTGAAGAGGAAGGTTTATATGTATAATACGTTTACAGTTTTTCTGTAGTGTATTTAGCATCAGCATTGCACCCGTGCGAAGCCAGGAAGGGTCGCTAGTATTGAATAATATTTATTTCAACGAAAAATATTCTACCTTTTTATTAACTTAGTTTCCAACTATGTCTTGGACATGTTACATAGAAATTAAAGTGATAATACACGTATATCGGTGTATAACAATCATATTAATAAGGGGGATTAAAGTGAAGCGCTTCGAAACTTCACTGTATCAATTGTTTATATTGTTTTTCCTTTAATCTCATATGACTCATCGGATTACAAATAACAGTGAAGTTAAATATAAATTACACTAATGTTAACACAAGATCTTAACAATAAAATTGCACAAGTTTCTATGGTTAAAATTTATTAAAATTAGTTTTTTTATAATACTATAATAATACACCTGTATTTCACCAATGACGGAAGGATGATAATACGTGTCCTAATGTAGGTTTTATAGGTGAGGAATATGATGATTAAAATAAGCTTTGAAACACTCTAAGTAATCACATACACATCTTGCTCCTTTTTTAATAATATACATCCAAACTAGTCATTATGACGCAACAAATACAATTTACCAACTGTAAACGTATAGTTTTAATAAACAAGCAATGTAAATTTCGAAAAATTGACACATTAGCAATCCAACGAACAAACTGGGTCACGATCAGACCACACAGCGCCGTCAATATAAATAAGTGACCGTACATCGCGTTTAAAGTGTTTACAAACACATAACAAGGCGAATAATGCGAAACCTTGGCACAACCTCTCACAAAACATAACAGAGCGGGTCCTCAGCTGAAATATTAATCTCGAATATAATCAATAAGTTACTCCGACCTTTGCTCATAATGGGACGCGCAATTTCAAATGCACTAACGGAGAACAGATACTGTGACCTCGCGATAAATCGTATCTTCTCGTCCCGTCCGCCGTTTCAAAACACAATCTAGCGAAACTCATTTGCCGCATCAATCCAAACCTACACGTTATTAAACATTTTACTTGATGATTAACTTATTGTGAGTACCGTCGACCAAATTAACTATAACCTCGTGTTGTTTGTAATGTGAGTTTGGCAAGTTTTAAAGAATTTAATTGATGTTTTTTGCACTATTAAGTGTTATTAATACAAAGTTACTCACTTGACATTTTGTCTCTTTGTAGTTTATCTTTAATTTCACGCATAAGCTCTTCAGAATTTGAAAATTAATGATCGATTAGAAGTGCAAATAATTATTTATCAGTAATATGTACATATCACGATTTTGTCTTTTGGTTTTAATATCGATTTAGTGGTCATATAAAAATCTATTGCATCAAATTTCCAATCGAATGCTGCTTTTAATGTTGCTTTGTCACTTAAATGATAATTATCCACATGCGCCACTGAGCTTCGGTGCTTTATGAATACAAAATGAATGATCTTATCGTTAGTAAGATACTCGATCCCGTACAAAGCAGAATGTAAAACGTATGCACGTTATACTTGTCAATGGCCCCCGGTACAGTTTACCTACACACCGCGTTTATTTGCTGCTCAATTCTCATATTTCAAGCTATCTTATACTGCTATTTACTCATTATGCATTTAAAATTATATCAAATAATATAAAAATAGCTTATTTCTTTAAATAGGGATATAATCCTTTTGTCTGGACATTAGAAATAGCAAAAGAGTAACCGGTTAAACTCTCAAGAAAGAGTAGAAACGGTGGAAATAAAGTAAAGGGTCTCAAGCCATAGTCAGCATATCTTACAAAATGTTGATAATCTTTTTAAGAGGTTTTTTGTTTGGTTGAACGTACTAATCTCAGACACTACTGTATCAAATTGAAAAAATATTTTTTTGTGTTGGATAGATCATTTACCAAGGAACGCTATGTAATATAATTGCTCCTATTGGTAATAACCAATAACTAATATTGGTAATAACCTATTGGTAATAACCAATAGGAGCAGAGCATTGATGTTAAAATTGATGTTAGTAATCAAGAAATGTTACAAAAACGGAACAAATCTTCCAAGAATGACACGAAGTTCGTTGGCTCCACTATTGTATATGTTTTAGCGATTAAGTTACCCATAAGCATTTGTCATCTATATAAAAAGGCATCCATCACAAAGTTCTTCGTCCTGAGCACAAATGTCACGTGCCATAATTTCTCTACAACCTGACTCAGTTCACAACAAGGTCCAAACCGCAAACTGTTCGTTGTTACGAGCTCGGTAAGTATAATCGCGTGAGTAATGCATTAACATAACGGGTGAAGGGCACCCATTGTTGCCAACAAGCTTTCGTATCAAATCCTTTATGATATATAGAATATGTTATTGTTTGTATTTATAACAAACATGAGCTTCCATTTGAGGTATTGTGGTCCCACGGCGCTGTTGTGGGCTTCTTCAAAAAGAATTGCGTTACGCATTCTTTTTATGTCCGAGAAATCATAGGTGACAATAGTCATATTAACCTTCAACTAATTTATGACCCACGAGCGCGAGCCTCCTCATTGCAGAAGCCTATAGCACATACATTGCTGCAATAGCGATTAGTGGAAGGATTAGTAGCTATGTACTATAACAATCGAGACCGATGACTTAACGTGCATTCCGAAGCACGAAATCTCTTAAAATATCCACATACCGATCGGGATCGCTGCTTCACTCCATCCATCGCGTGTAATCGCCCCAAGCCACTATGAGCCGGCTGTGAACGCTTCAACCATAATAGTTCCTGACATCTCATAAATGATCCGCTATTTATTTCTGTTCTTCTGTCACGTTGTTTGTAGAACGTAGTCCAGAACTTAAGCGTTCATAATAATTTACACATATTTATGGTTCACGGGGATTTCTTAAATTATTGATTTAAGGTAACTGAGTGGTCTCTTTGACTTCAATATAACCTTATATCTTTTTATTTATTTTAAGTCTTAAATAACATCCATAATTTGAAGTTTAATGAAATAAACATTCGCGTAAACACGATTATTTTAATAATTATTTAATTCAAAGGCAAAATAGAAAGTAAATATATTACATTCTTACTAACTTACCGTGTTCAATACTATTTATAAAAATAGTATTGTATTAAATGTAACCTTATGGTTAGTATAGCAAATAAGTAGTTGGTGTGTTATATAGTAGCATATTATTATGATTATAATTATTAAATAATTTGATACCTGTGTTATTAATTACAAACACATGCCTATTACACCAGTCCGGCCTAAAAATCATCACAAAAAATAAATACATATAAAAAGATAAATACATTTGGTCGTTTGTATGTGTGTAATATGTCTTTTCATTTCTTCATTCTTTAATGTATGTATAAACTTATTTTAACGGACTTCAAAAAAGGAAAAGGTTTCCCATTTCACTGTATTTTCTTTTTCACACCTAAACTGAATCACATTCGCTTCCCATCAAATGGCTCTAAACGAGCAGTAAGTTAAATAAAAACAATACTGGCGATTGTTATCGTTAAAACAATGATGCATCAGATCCCCTTATAATAAACAATGTCTCAAGGAATAGCAAGGATGGATCGTGCGCGGAGGTCTTTAGTAAAAAGTGCCGTCATATCGATCACGGGTGGTAACACACCATTTGTCCACGGTGGCCGCTAATATGTCACGGGGGACGTATGAACGAGATACTGTTAACTTGTACCCACACTTTACTACTTGCGTGTATCGTTTCTGGAATATTATTATGTTTTTCGTCCACAATACCTGTTGTTACTGTTGTTGCAGTCTCAATTCTTGCTATCGGTATACAAGAAAATATATTTATGCTAGATCTTGATCGCGTTAAGTTATATCTTTTGTGATCCTATTTTCGATCTGTATTTGTATATTACGAATAACTCCGTATAGCGTTTCGCTACTCACTGCAAAATGTTTCGCTCGTGTTTTAATCTAGGTGTTAATATTCCAACACATGTTTTCTTTTAAGTTTCTAAAAACCTATGAACCTACAGGATGCTTTCGAAGCTACTGTTTGGCTGTAACCAGCAAAAATGTAAGCGGGAGCAGGAACTGACAGCCCTGACAGATAACTGCCAGACTCACAAAGGTAAGGGCATCCTGAAGATAATAGCTGCCAGGCCTGAGAACTCCATACCAAGACACTGAACGTAGTTTTACAATAAAGTAATTGTTACTAACATAATTGTAATTGTCACAGGTTTACAATAAAGTAATTGTTACTAACTCTAGTAATATTCGGTACGATTTACTAACTTACTAACAACCTAGGGGATCTTGATATCTAAAAAAAAGAATCTGAAATAAAAGTATCATACGTAAGTAGAAAGTTTCCGCCCAATAAGTGTTATTAAAAATTTCATAATTTATCGTAAACACTTCTTTCTCTTTCGTTTTCTTTCGTTTGTATTACTTTTCATTTTTAAGAGTTTTAATTTTAAAGAAAGAAAATTTCTTCTATTATGAACCTAAGTAGAGTGTGGTACAACCCTTAGCAAATATTGCGTGTGAATGTGCGCGTTGATACATAGTGCGCGCGCATTCAAACTGTGCGCATTTGTTCCGCGCTAAACGCGTATCACCTTTACACCTAGGGACGGTTTATGCATTGCTAACTATTTTGCGAGAAAAACTAATATAAACCGGCAATAAAAGGGAAATTCACAGAACCTTTGTGCCACATTTCTTCATATACAATAATAACTACATAAATATATTCAGAAATCAGATTTAATCGTTTCATATTTTTTATATTAGATATAGGAAATTCGGGGCGTTACCACGCAATTTATGAATTAGTATCCAAAAAACTAACAAATTAACTAGCGGATAGGATAAAAGCTCCTACAACATAAACAATTTTCAGTCAGCCAAAAACTTGACATGTATGACATGTATGTCTTCTTAATTATATATTAAAACTTTATAACGTGATCAATTACAATTGCAAAATATAATCTCGTCGAAGGCCTAATAATTTCGAAAATACTTTTTACGATTACAATTTCCTAAATACTTACTCCCCACTTATTTCGTCACAGACGTGTATTTCAGTACTTTGATCAACCTGAAATCCACATAAACTCACCGTGCTGTGTATTAGTTAGTTTATATATGATTTGACACTCGATAAAACGTAAACAACACAGACCAAGTCATAAATATATGTATAGCTGACAAAAGAGCGAGATTTACAAAATATTTTATATTGTAGGTGTCCTCTGAAAATAATGAAAAACCAAAAAATTCTCGAACGTAACTTACTTCACTGTACTTTCACGTATCTCGTGTGTGAATTGCATAGGACCACACTTTTTCATTTAAGTTTTATTGCATAACGCGATCCAGTCCACCGCCCGCACGCATAGTTAAGCGATGCGTGCTATCCGCAGGTGTCGTAGCGCCTTATCTGGCTGCCATTTTTAACCCCATCCCCGGCCCATGAGCCATTGGACACGTGAGCGAAACATGCCCGTCGGAACAGCGATGACTTGAGTTAGATCGACCATTTGTGTAAAAGTCGGAGGGAGAAAATAAATTGAATCCTGAAATACGCGACTGCCATTGCATTGTAACTGGTTTATTGCTATTTAAACCTTTAAAGGTGGTAAAAAACAAAGGTGTTTTTAGACTTTAAAGGGTGGTAATATCCGCTCTGTTTCGTTTCGAATGCCGCTTGCTACTAACCAAGTATTTTTATGTCAAGCTATCTTGGGATTGGTCAATATTGAGTAATAATAACATTGTCAGTCTAGTGATTCTATTACTATTTTAGAGTGTTTAGTTCACAAGTTCTAGTTCACGTAACTGTTTGATTAAAATAAAGAGCAGACGAACCACGTGGTGATTAACGATCACAGTCGGCCAGACATCAGTAATATTGAAGGCATCACCAATATGTTACCGACTAAGAAAGTCGAGCGTCGCAACTAATTCAAGCAGGAATTAGAAGAGCAACCTTTGCGCAATGATAATAATACCATTATTTGTTGTCGTTTGTTACAATTTTAGGTTGCGCATAAGTTTGGAGACGACTTCATAATTACTAATATTTAAAGTATGGTTTATATGAGACATACCTCCCGTATTAGAAAGGACTCAGTAAAACCCAGCAAGTAACTTGTGTAAATTCTTTTTCATTATATCTTAAAAGCTTATTATTTAATTAAATGCAGTTGCAAAATATGGTGTACACTACAACATTTCCAAAGATGTATTTTTCTATTTATTATTGTCTTGAAAGCATATGAAAATGCTAATAAAAACTTTGCAGTAAGTTGACTAGCCGTTGTCTAGCTCGACAGAAAACTTAGGCTTAAAGCGCCCTCCAGTCACACACTGCACACAAAACATAATTAAAAAGAAAATCCTCAGAGATTACATTACGAATTGACACAATCATTAAAACCCCTTATAATTACCACTGATCGAAAGAGCTAACCGCTGATATGAAACATTTAATACGATCCGCTTAACCCTCGATCTTTCACCAAACTTGGGTCGTATTTAATAAATATTACATTTTAATAGGTACACATTCTGAGAAACTTGATCCGGTGCAATTTATCGGGAAATATGTATTAGTAAGGCAAGAGTACCCACGGGCGCGGCGCCCGCCCCCAGCTATAAATTAGTGTACTTAATTATTAATTTCTTTAAGTACAAGATAAGATATATTTGAACAACCTGACTGGAACTGCCCAGGTCATATGTAACACTAACGATTTTATTTCTTTTATAATTTGTACAGTGTAGGTACACAGCAGACGCATTAGACTAAGTTTTAATAAAGACATTTTTGTAATTTATGACAGACTAGCGACCCGTCCCGGCTTCGCACGGGTGCAATGCTGATACTAAATACACTACAGACAAATTTGGAACGTATTATACATTATAAACCTTCCTCTTCAATCACTCTATCTATTAAAAAACCGCATCAAAATCCGTTGCGTAGTTTTAAAGTTTTAAACATACATGGGGATATAGGGACAGAGAAAACGACTGTTTTATACTATGTAGTGATATCGGTACTTTGAAACTAAACTCTGAGCTGCTAAAAATACTCTTTATTGAAGTATGTTGCTGAAAGAAACTATGATTTTTTATATAATAATAAAATTATCAAAAGTACATAATTAAGAAGACTGTATCAGATAGCTGCAGGAAGTGTAATAG
>DWJN01005387.1:0-11533 GCA_018248895.1 Carystus phorcus
ATTTTTTTGTACCCGTATTGGACTAGTGTTGCCAATTGGCAACGGCTTAAAACTTCAAAATTCCCCAAACATAAATATATATTTCAATTAACATAGCATATTTTACCCTTTTCCCAACTCATAACACCATAGAAGAAAAAATATATATATTTTTAAAAACTCAGTCCCTAATGGGTTAATGGCATAGGTACTGGATCGGTCATCAATATGGGCCGTGGGCCCTATAGCCTTATAAAGCCCTACCCCGCTACTTTTAGTGAATAGGCTTTTACTTCTTCACCACCATGAAGTGGGATTGATATCAAAAATTATTTACTTATAATATAAAAAGGACTGACCAGCACAGAGCCTATTTCTATCAGATTCTCATTGGAATCAGTTCGTCAGTGCAGCTAAAACAGCTTTCCAAGCCAATATCTACTTAAAAGGAATTTTCAGCAACTGTTATCAGTCATAGGTCAATTTAGACTAAGTTTCTTGACAATGTTGGTTACATCATTTTGCTAATATGACGTAATTTGTGCATTTTTATATGAGTTGGAAGAAATAAAAAACGTAACATATAAAGAATCCTTTTATTTTCCTAATACAGAATCAATGGCTCCACGATGCACTCTGTAGAACTATTGCAACATATCAAATAGATCTTACTGTCTCGAGAGACTACATCATAAATAATTTAGCATACAATATACACAGCTCTGCATTTATAGAGATACAAACTTTACTAACAATTTTGTTTCAAACTTAAACACTAGCTTTACATTTAAAATAAATAAATTGTGAAAATGAACGGACACCATTATTGGGCCGTTTACAACTAAGACAAGATCTCATTATTTCAGAAAACAGGTATTTGACAGAATATGAATTATTTTCTGTAGGTGTTTGATTTGTCTCTCAAGTGACCAACATATTGCCGGCCAAGAAGGCAGCGATAGACCAGCTTCATAAAGGATCTTATGTCATAGCATATGCGAACACTGAGGCATGAAGTTTGTTCTTTATTCTCAATCTCAAATTAGTGATGTTGCCAGGATTTTAAAATCAAGATCTAACAATAATACATAATAATATAATAATAATTCATCAAAAAACTGTAATACTGGAATCAAGTGTTTTAAGGTTGATATAATGTAAATAACCTGTATAATGGAATCTTGTCTTTGTCAATATAACTAACATTACCTATAGGAACACAATGTTCAAATTTTTTTCTATTTATTACCTTGCATGTTATAACTTTTTTGCCAATTACTTCACTGGAAGGCCAGGAATATCGACATTTTACAACAAAAAGTTTATGCAATGTAGATCACATTTATTCATATCAGGTCAATTATTACCAATAATTTTATTATTTTTTATAGATGTGCTTATGGAGTCTCCTTCGTTAGTTCTCCACGACATCACCCTCGAAAATGGTGGTAAAAGAGTGAAATTACGTGCGTAAATGTACCTGTGATGTCTATGTAAATGATTTTGAATTTGCATACAGATATCCTCAAAACCTTGAATAAAAAAGAAATATAAACAAATAACTTATGTGAAACAGATACAGACAAGCCTCTCAATGTTTTTTAGCGCAATAAATTCATTTAAATTGGCATTAGCCAGATATGCAATATCAATTTGTAAAGTCGACATTACAACATAACAATTTTCATCTGTAAAAATGATGTAATAAGCTTGATAAAAATGTATTATGTATACATATTATATAATGTTTTTACAATTATTTTCATAACAAATGCCGGTTCGACAACTTAAGCCACACAAGGCAGAGAATAGATATAAAACCTACTTTATTATGAAAATTTTATGTTGTAAGTTAAAATATGCTATATCTTATTATCACTTCATAATGCACATCAGATTCTGTGAACATCACAAAACCTTATCTTCCTGACCTTAATATTTTTTTATTATATAAAGCAAGAATGTATTTCATAGAATACAACTTACAAGTTTTAAATATTATACCCCAGATAACGCCTCCATACATTATGCATTACTCACTAATGAATATATTTAACAATTTTTTTTTAACTTTCATTATGAAATAGAAATCTGACATCCGTTTACCAAACCAGGGATTTATGTTACCCAAACAGTTAATAATTTAGACCAAAATGTGACAGTGTTTGTGAAAATATCAGCGTTGTGATGATATTGTTAAGCGTATTCTCATTTAAAGCAATACCTTCCATAGAAATATTAATTTATAAAACATTATTCCTCCATTAACCGGAGAATAATTCGAGACTTACAATTAATATAATTTAATTATTATTTCCTATTAAACGTATTGCTAAAAACATCCTGTCTAAATTGCAGCGCATAAATAATATTTATATGTACAACTCGTATGCAAATTATATTTGAAAAAGACAAGTACAAAACTCAACTAAACCTCCCTTACATCTCGATAGCTTTCAATATAGGAAATAATTAAAAAATAAAATTTTCAGTCTTCTATTAAATAGTTAATATAAGATCATTAAAAGGTAAGATCTTCCAGATTTACATTAATATTATGTTCTATACAATTTGTACAGTTATGGAAAATTGACACATCTCATTTAAAATGTCTGTTACTGTCCAAAATGCCCGATTTAACTCAAATGAGTGGCATGTCTATCTAACGTCACTTCAGCACTTACATCAGAGATATTCACAAACACCAATGGTAGTCCACTGTTGTCTTTTTCGCATCATAGAAAGCACAATGTTCAACGAGCGCACAATTCAAAGTAGCACAACTTAAACACAGTCCCAAATTAACTGTCAACTGTTTACCAATTTCGTCACAGCTGGTGCCAAACAACTTTAAATCCTGTGCGTTAATTTACATGGAACTAAACTGTAAATGTTCCTTCATAAAAATGCTTAAAATTTCACTTCACAAGTTCAAATACAACAATCTGACAAGTCCTATAATCAGCAATATTTCACTTAGGAATAATTTTAAAATATACATTTAACATAGTCCTAAATCGTATTAACATTAAGTAGATTTATGCAGCTTCTGTTTCGTATATAACTGTCCATTCACTTACGGAGTACTTATATCACATAACTTGGCCCATGCGCTTAAGGTGCACTTCGATGAATTGTAAAATCCAGTCCACATCGAGCACGATGACACTATTTACTAAATGTGGACGTACACTACAGTTCACTGGAGCTCCTCATAATGTTCGAGCATGTACGAAACACGGACACTGTACTTGGTTCACCCACACTACACTAGACGACATATCGCTGAAGCTCGTAGTACTTCACCATTCCTCGCTCCCCGCTCGTACACTGCCAATGACACTGTCGTTCTCTTCTGGCCAAATCAAAACTTAATTTCACTGGACCTTCTAGAACGTTCCAGCGCGTACGAAACCCGCCACTTCACTGGACCTCCTCGTACTGCTCGAGCTTGTACTGCTGGTAGGCCCAACCGTCGGGCCAGTGCAGTGCGCGCGCAGCGTCGAGCATGTCTCAGTTGGCGCGCGCGCGCTTGGCGTGCGAGGGCTGCGAGTGCGCGTGCGCCACGTGCGCGGGCCGCGGCTGCAGCGCGTGCGCGTGCGCGTGCTCGTCGGCCGCCAGCCCCGACCGCAGCATGTACTTGAACTGCGGCATGTGCGTCATCACGTCGCGGATCTGCACCAGCGCGTGGCTGTTCTCGCCGGCGGCCGCCGACTTGCACTTGCCGGAGTTCCGTAGCACTTGCAGCTGGGTCCTGGTTCATTGAACATCAGTTAGTTGTTTTTTTAGGATGGTTAAGGGAACATCGGATATACCAAAGCCATTACTAATGCTTTATCAGTCAATATAGACGACAGAAGAAAGAAAGGTCTGGCACTGTGCTCGTAATGTGGGTATTTTGTTAACAGATAAACACAAATTTATTATTGCTTCCGCCATGTTTTCGGAATGGCGTAATAACTGTTTAACATAAAATCTTTTTAAATCATTACACAATAGTTACAAGACAAACTTTCAACCCACTCGGAACAACCCAATACGGCAGCTTAAAAAATATAAGGCTTTCTGTCATCTCTATGTGGTGCCAAAAATAATTGAATGTGACGTCACATCGAAGTAGCACAGAACGATCGGGCGAACACGACGCCATTACACCACAATACCTTATTTTACCAATAATATAATATATGTACATTCGAGCCGAAATCGTACCAACTTTTCGCTTGACAGTGGTCGTGTGATAGCGTATAATATATATAAAATAAATAGAGGTTTTTACTAACGAGTTGGGTTTATATAGCGTGAGGTTGAGCGCGTCGAGCATCGCGCGGCAGGTGGTGAGCGAGACGCGCGGGAAGAAGTGGCTGGCGAGGTCCGGCAGCGTCATCAGCAGCTCCGTGTACTGGTAGGGCTTCGCGTTGATGCACGGCACCATCGTGTTGTCCACCAGCGCCTTCTGGACCTGCACGCGCACACACACACACACATATAGGTATACACACACACACATTTCATACACGATTTGACAGTACACTGCTCATGACAATGATTTATGTCATAATATAATTATTTAGATTTATAATATAGGAAACTTAATATTTCATTTACTGGCTTAGTATCTATAATACAAAACAGTAGGTATAGTACAATTTTAATTCAAAAAGAATTACGTAAAAATGAGATAGTCGATGGATATCAAAAATTAAATGAATTGATGTGATCTAAAAAAAGAAAATCGATTGACAAAGACCAAATAAAATTATTCTGAACGGTTTTATTTTAGCCTACAAATATATCACACAAATATCAAGAAAATCCAAAAATATCACTCGACAAGAATCATCGAGAAAATTGATCTAATATTCAAATAACTTAATACTTATTATAAACATTATAATAGATATATGCATAATAAAAAGTCTGAAATTATGAGCAAGAAAAATTATATTTTTTGATGTAGATGTGGAAATGTATGAGTGAGTGAATGAGTGAATGGGTTAGTGAGTTTACCTTATACGGCGTATGGTTGCCAGTTATACTGATGTCGGGGATGGGGGTAAGCCTTTTGCGACTGTCCGCGGAGTGAGTAGTTGAGTGGCCATTCATCGTCGCGGTCACCTGTGGCGGCACACTGCGGCACAACAACCGAACTATTACCACACGTGTGTTACACACACACCCACACACATACACATACATACATACAGCCATCGGGGCGTATGAAAAAAAATCATATTACATACGTACATATATATGTACCGATGAAATATTTTAAGTATAACATAATTTGGTATGTAAATTCATTTGAATTATGTATATGAAAACGGCAATTATCGTAAAAAAATATTTTTTATTGTTTATGAATAATAAAATTATTGTTCATTACAATAGCCACAGATAAATTATTATTACTATGGCCAAGGTATAGCTCAACGTACTGATGAGCAAAAATATTATTGAAAATTTTCATACATCGTTCACTGCGGTATCGATCTTAATTTCAATAATTCATTTCATTTCAATAATCTTATAACTTGTTTTATTGAAGCAATAGAAAAATTATTTAAAAATTCCATGTTGTAAAAAAATCTTAAAAAAATATATATTGAATGAAGATTGCTAGATGGCAGCTGTGTCGTGCATGCCAGTACGGTACATTATTACACGGATAAAATTACCAATCTTATATCAGAAACATACTCGATCTGTAGCGAACAGTAGGTACCCAAAATAGAACGTCGAAAAAATAATAAAGACAACCCATTAAGCGGCGTGACGCGTACCGTACAAAAATAAAAGCAAAACAAGATGGCGGCGTTGCTGTCAAAAATAAAAAACAAAATGGTTTTTGCCCAAACGGCCTAAACCAGTGGCAAGACAATGGCGACCGGGGGGGGGATGTACCAACCGCACGGTTGTTGCAAGAACAGCCGCTAACCAATTACAGTGAAAATTACAGAGTCAAAAAAATTTAAAACCTTTATCTTTATTCTAGTTAAGAAACGCTATAATACGATTTGAAAACTGAGATTTGCAAAATGCGTTTATTGCGAAAGTAATCTAATGAAATGTCATTATTCCGTATTAACGAGTTTTCTTTTTTTATTGAATGGCTAGTCTAGAAATATCAAATTTCTTAACCGAGCATTAGGTTGAAATAGATCGTATTATTTATTATATTTTCATTTTTGACTTATTTAATTAAGTTAACTATTAAATAAAGCGCCGTCGTTTAGGTTCATTTTCCGATAAAATTTTACACATTTTTCTCAGTTAACCAACTAATAAAAATTTTAAACATCTGCAAACTACGAAATGATTCGATTTTATAACGTTAATACGGATAATTTCTTATTGAAAATTCCGCAGATAAATGGGTAGTTTAACATTGATCGATGTGTGACGAAACAGAATATAGAAGGAGCGAATGTGCAACTATCCGCTAATTGTTAGTTAGAGGCTGTCCGTGACGCATTTACGTTTAGTACAATAATGACAAGTATGCTCACTTCATGGTGGTTGTGTTGGTGGAGCTCCTCACTAGAGGGGGCGGTGGTTGCTGGCCCATCGCCATTGTTATTGCACTGTTCGGAAACTGCAACCAATCACAAAATAAAAATATATTCAACGCACGAATACAAAAGTAACAAGATTTTATAAAAAAGAAAAATAAAACAAAAAGTTTGTGCACAGTTTGTAAGCACAGTGAATGTGGTAGTAGATATAGATGACAAGGTTGGTTCGCAGTCTCGGGTTTGCCGCACAAGGAAATATAGTTAAAAATATCATCGCTCATCGTAAAGTTTTGCCCTTGACTAAATTCATTCCGTGGTAATGTCTAATACTAGATAAGTAGATAAACTCATTGCAATATTTGTTTGTATATTTAAAATTAAAAAAACGTAATTATACATTAATATTTAATTTTAAACTTTTGGTTAACTTAAATTCCCGGCGAAGATAAATTGACACAATAAAGTTATAATTCGGGGTGTCAAAGTGCACTTAGTTGACCAAGTTCTCTAGACATAACAAGACCTTTATATGCACACCTACCCTCCCACAAGTACATATCACTAAGTATCACTTTCTTTCAATTACTCATCTTATCACATCATTAATCATTATAGTTTGTTTTGGGACTCTGTTTAAATGTATTTGGGCAATATGACAACGTAAAATTTTGAATATTTTCATACCTATTTAATCAGTTGTACTGTCGATAAAATAACATACTTCTAGTGTTTCCTAACTTTGGCGTAGTAAATAATCTTAGCAAAAAAATCAATAAATGACATTAACTTCTAGACTTTTCTGCTGACAGTATCTGCATAATTTCTCATCCAGTCTTTGGCAGGCTAATTAGCTCGATCAAATATCATAAGAGTATTTAGTTTTGCCTTGAACAATCACATCTTAGTAACATCAATAAATTCAAACTCAAACTCGAATTATTTGTTTCATTCAAACATATTTTACATCTATCATTTCGGAAAGGTTCCTTATGAGAAGAATCAGCGACAAATCGAAGGCTAAACACCAACATCGACAATAAAAACCATATCAAGGCAGAGATTTACATATGTCCCCGATAACATATCTACTAATTCCCAACAGCTATACAGATAAGTATATTCAACGCTTAAATCCTTTAAATCACGTGCTGGTCCGTGATATTCAACATAATTTATCGTCACGAAATTTTAAGATCGCTAAACAGTAACAACAAAATGTCACAAGTAATAAGGTGACAATTTTCAGTATTCAATATTGTTATTTATTTATTTAGCCTTTATTGAATACGCGTACAATGGGCGGATTTAATGCCTAGGGCATTCTGTACCAGTCAACCTTTGGTTATCAAAGTAAAAGAATGCCCATATACCTAATACTAATATAATGTATTTACTTGACAATATTATTTAATAGTCATCAGTATCCCGGGAAAATCCTCTTTAAGATGGCGCATTACGGACTATCGTCACTTAACTGCACATAACTACGAAGAGGTATAAAAATAGCACTATTCTCATAGCCCCACTAAGATTCCCTGTGTCTTGGGTGCCGTGGACCAGTCATAAAGACAAGAGGACATCCAAAACAGAAATTTAAATTTACCATTCAATTCAAATATAAATAAAATATACTTTAATATAAGAAAAATAATCAAATTAATAAAAAAAACACCTACTAATTGAAAATCTAACCTATTCTAGAATCCACATACTTAACACAAACTTTATACACAATTGGCCTAACCGTTTATTAAGTTCAGTGACATACACGGACAGAATAATTATATATATATATATATATAAAGATTTATGATAGCATCTCAAATACTATCGCACTCCTTTCACAAAAGCGTAGTCGTTATTCGAGAAGCTTCGCTTAGACGGCGCGCATTTTGCCGTCTTATCCATGAAACTACGCTAGCAGCACCAGTCAGAGATTAATTAGAGGCAATGTATTATCCTGTTTAAAAATATCTAGAATAATCTGCGGTTATAACAGCATAAAATTGTATTACAGGTTTCGTATTCGACATTTCGGCCGTATTACACAACATCTAAATACACGTTGAATGTCGCAAACTAGAATAAGTTTACCTAAGAAATTCCTAAAGACTCCGGCACAACGGATAGTGAATGAAGTTAGGGGTACTTTGCGTGTATTAAATTAACCGCCGCCAAAGGAGGATAGACGTAAGGTCAAAGATAGAATATTTCAAATGTTTCGCTGCCTTTGAAGAGCCAGTTAACCTCAATTTCTTTTATGTCCGAAAAATCGTAGTTCATGAAAGAAGCCTCTCGTATTATTTCGGTTTCCGATATGTGGCTGGGACTACCTACCATTAGATGATATGTCTACTCGTTTGCCATTAGACAGCGTAGGGAATGAACATCTCACTGACTTCAGTTGGAAACGCATTCTGTGACAACGAGTGAATACAATCGATTTAATTATTATTGTTCGCATGTGCATATCGGTACAGTCCGTTTCATTTTGTTATTACCATTCATGTTCAACTGTATTCGTGTCGATGTGCCTTGTCATTAGCCTCCGAGTGTATAACTATACGACTTATTTGATTCAACGTCATATACGTCACGGCTAAGTAACCTAACCAAATATATCGTATTGAAATAGACCAGGCCAACAATACGTCATCCATTCAAATTCTCAAACAAAATATTTAGGCAATAAAGTCACCATGGAATCCCGATGGGTCTTACGGTTCATATACAACAGTTTTAACTATAATTAACAATCATTAAAGTAAATATTATGTATCGAGACAAAGTATCTCAAAGGATTAGCTAACGATTTCTAAATCCCAAAGTAAATCAAAAAGATTGAAATAAATTGTAAAATAGGTTCAAGTTATTAAAAATGTTCACTCTAAGTTTTAACTTCCGATAAGTGAGCTGAAGTTTTAAGGCGAAACGAATAAATTGACAGGCACAATTCACGCAAAAATGTTGACGACGCAATGTTTGATAGACGCATAACGGAGTGGATGTGAGAGTGGTGTGGTGCGAACGGGACATGACATACCTGGACGTTCCGCTGGTGTTGCGACCTGTGCTGGGGCATCGTGGCCGCCGCTGCCGCGATCGCCGCGTTGTTGTACCGCGCGGCCGCCTGCGCTTGTGCCACTTGCGCCTGCAAAACATATACACACGGTTAATGAACAATACCATCCATAGCAATCCATCCATGTATAACATTACAATGCATAAATATATCCACATATCCATCCTTACATATTTCTATTCATCGTTTATTATAAGTAGTTTTTGTAACCGAATTAGCCTGCAAAAGATTTACACAACGAAATTTCATGTATATGTATTCTATACAATACCAAGAATACTCTTGGTAGAGTATACACTCTGCCCATTAACTATCTTTCCTCAGCCGCTATCCAAGAGAAGCGTCCATTTTCCCGGGATAAAAAGTAACTTACGCTTAGCTGTAATTTGTCTCGGTTTCAAATTTCATCCGAGTTTAGCCGTTCTGGTGTGATAGACCAACAAATACATACATCCAAACTTTCGCATTTATAATAAAAAGACTACTTGATATAACACGAAAATATTATTGTAAAATGTAGCAATCACATAGGGGTAGTAGCCCCGTTAAAGAGACATCGGACTTTTTTAACGACTTCGAAAAAAGGTTTTCAACTCGACCTTTTACTGGGTGTACCGATTTTGTTGATCTTTTTATATTCGAAAGTTGGTGCTCTACATGTGGCCCCATTTAAACGTAAGCGACATCTGACGAGCAGTTTTTGAGTTATGCCTAATAATGCGCATTTACTTGATAACTTACGCATGACTTCAGAAATTGGAATACTGAATTCGCCGTATTTAATTAATTCGGTTTACAAAGCAGTTGTATTAAGTTCTGATGGAGATTATTTATTTTCGATATACATAATTCGCTACTTTTTGATGTTTGACATAACTGTTATGACTGTCTGTCTGTAAGTTTATTACAGTACAAAAACAACTGTATATATGAGGACGTATTATCAGGATTTTTTAAACTGACATCATGAACTACTAGTCGGTAGGGACGCTAACTGCGAAGCTAGGAGTTCCAGATTCGATTCCCGACCAAGGCATATATTTATGAGGTAGACCTTTGTTTTTAATTTAATTTTTATCCTGAGAACCTGTCAGCAAACACGTTTTAAAGAATACCCATGAATATGTTTTGGGAATGTATAACTCACTTTTGTGGTAACTACTTCAATTAATATATTAAAGCGAACAAACATATCCTGTTTACAATAACGTTTACTGATCTGGGGTATTGTCGGTGAGGATGAGTCCAATACAATAATATGTAGGCCGTGCGTAAGTTAGCCGATGACGTCATAACCTTAAATGATATATCTATGACGTATATAACGCTACACACTCATAGGCTCACGCTAGTGTTGTGCGTGCGTGCGTGCGTGTGTGTGTGTGTGTGTGTGTGTGTGTGTGTGTGTGTGAGTGTGTGTGTGTGGGTACCGTGGACATTTCAAGAACATACTAGACCGAGAACGGAAATTTGAACTCATCATTCAAATTTGTGTCTTGCTGAGGTCGCTGAAAATAGAAAATCCTGTGACTTCATGGATTTCCTTATGAAACTAGTCGGTAAACGAGCAGACTAGCCACTAGTGGCCAACGTCGCTGATGATGGTCGGCAACACCAAAGGAAACACAGATGCGTAGCTGGCCAACACATGGGTAAAAAGAAAGAAAGTAACTACCTACTAACTCTCAAACTTCCAACCAGATTACTACACTTAGGAAACTGCTAAGAAAGTAGGTGCCTTTGCAGGTACCTCAATCAAAGTAACTTACACAGACTTCCTATGTAGTTTCCCTCATCAAATTATTTTATCCCTTTTGAAGGCAGTGTTCCTTTTTGGTTAAAAGATGAAGCTAGAAGCCCGATCACGTGGGCTTCCTCCTTTTTACATTAATAAAATCATACCAACCTAACTTAACCAACAATTGCCGCAATCGTGAGACACCTGCTGTAATTATTT
>DWJN01005388.1:0-11532 GCA_018248895.1 Carystus phorcus
GACGTTTGACAATAGATTTGACAGTGAATTTCTTAATTTTTTCGTTGATCAGCCTTTCAGAAACCGGCCGTAAATCTCCGGTTATGCAAGCGCAGAACTGTGTATAGAAGTCAGTTACAAAATATCATGTTTATTTTTAGAAACCAAACGCTCTCAATAGCTAATGATATAAAAGTTATTTTCCTGATTTTACACGTTGGCATGCTTGTAGCTTATTTCCGCCGAGCCCCGCTATGGCGTAGCGGTCTACGGGCTACGAGTAACAGTTTACGTAGCAGTATAGTACCGTTGAGGAAGATTAAATTACTCTAAATGTCTCTGCATTGTACATTGCTGGAACACTCCAGTGCAGAGTGTAGTGTCATTCTCTATTGAGCTTTGCCTTGTGTACAGGAATTCAGAAACGTCTTCTCGTTACGGCAGATATGTATTGTTTGTATTAGCCATATTGAAACAGTCTAGATGCTAACCAAATGCTATACCAACAGACTAGGGTGTGGAACATTAGCAATATTACTATTATTGTATTAATATTATTATTGGGTTATTATCTGTATGTGAAGCCCACATGGCCACTTACCACCCTTTTGCTTAAGTCAACCGCTAAACCGTTCATCGTGTAGTCTTTTATGCCTTTGTTTTCTTTTATTTCTTACCTCCAACGCATCAATGATGCCTGTTTCTGATGTTTATAGGCGACGATGATCAATTACCACCAGGTGGCTTGTGTGCTCAATTGTCGGCTAAGTATATAAAAAATATTGTTATGTTGCATTATTACAATATAATTTGGTAAACAATACCGTTATGTACTGAAAACAGTATAAAAATACCAATAACTAACAGTATAATAGAATAAAAATACTTGATAGTTCCGTGATTTAAACGTTAATCTCTCACATGTGGATCACTTCATTTCATTAGATTGATTATAAGTTGTATTAACATGCACTTTTGATTTTCAAGAGCTGTTTGCGTAATATATTTAATTTCGAAAGCTAAAATAATTTTATATTTAGTGGTTCTTTGATAAAATTAACGATTTTTCTTCTTCTACGTCTACGCACTTAGAATATGGTGTTAAAGTTAAAAAATGCATTACGTTAGGTAAATTCATTAGTGTAGAGCAAACGAAACAAACTCTCAAGTAATAATATCAAAGAAAGTGCACAAAAAAAGTAAAAGAAAAAAGAAAAGAAATACATCAACATGTTCGGATTGGTTCGTCGATTGTGAACGTCGGTCGCTCTGTACTCGTCATTCAGGGTAAAAGAACAAAGCAAACGCGTGATCCATCACAGGAACTTACCTTTTATTATCTTTACCCGTTAAAACCGCAGTTCATCCAGGAATTTTACGTGTTTACGAACAGCTTTTAGTACCCGAGACGTATAAAGTGCGCGCAAAGTACTGTCGGCTAATGTAAATTTTGTGAAATTACTTTACAGCCACGTTAAAGTATCTGTTTCTTATAATATTATTATTTACTTAACGCTAGTATAGTACGTTTCGAAATTGCTAGTTATATTAAGCTTTACATTATACGACGATGAAGTAGAAGAAATAAATGATACATGTTAGTTTAACTTTCTAGTAAGTTATTGAAATCGTATTTTATAATGATGTACGGTTACGAGCCATTACTCCATTTATTAAATGTATTTCATTAAATATACACATTAGCAAAAGTCAAATTAATATAAACAAAGAACGTTGCAAAAGCAAAGAAAGTTTAAAAATTTAATAAACATATTAAGGTACATTTTTAAACACTTATGTATCTCACTCACTCACTTTGACTCATGACCAAATAATTTTATTTTTTTAGACAAAATTACTTTATTTTTCTTCGAACATTTCATCACAGTGATAGTACATGCAACGAAAATACTAACATTTATATTATATACGCTTGGAAATTACTTCATCAATAATAAAGCATTACATATATTTTCTAAATTAATAAATTAAAGCTTATTTTTGGTCACGGACTTTGCATAATTTGATTATTCGCGCGATCTCTGAAACACGGCAGGGACGTGAGCATATAAACACGTAAAAAAACACCCGGTGAATATTCTCAATCCAGGCTTTGAAGTCCACGTTAAATTATACGAGTCAAAGCGATGTTACGCAAACATTGGCGTATGTATATCAGGAATTATACATTTTACAGTGGCAGTAAAAATGGCGTACGAATATACCAAGTGGGATTATGTCACCTACGTAATTAGCATGCAGTCGCACCTCTGACCTACATATGAATGTGAATCGTACTCACTCGTAAAATACACGCTTCACTGCACTGCCTGTGACGGTCTTAACAATGTAATTCTGCCAAACCTTTATAACCACACTAGAACATTCGGCAGATGTTATCCTGCTGCATAAAATATTGTTTATGTCGGATCGAATTGTGATTTTAAATCACAATTGAATTCACTTAAACACAAAATATTTTATAAAATCGGTGCAACCATTTTGTAAGAGTTCAGTGGCATACACATACGCACAGTACAATGTAATATATATGTATGTATACAGTACAATGTAATATATATGTATACTAGCAAACGTGGCCACGCGTTGCTGTAACTAAGATTTACATACTCAATTTAGCCGACTAATGACCTTAACCGTCATCTCTTAGAATCTTATGGAACTAATCCTTTGTAAGATAATAAACAAATAATTTGCAGTAAAGTAATATTGCGACTACAAATTGAGATGTAGGCAATCTTATCTTTCAAGTTGGATCATATTGGACATGGTGTGCAAAATTCGATTCAAATCGATTAAGTAGTTTAGGAGTCCATCGCGGCCAAACACCGTGACACGTAATTTATATATGTATATTAAGAAGGTAAGGTCTAGATACTTGAAGATATTAACCTAGAAGAATTTATATGATTTTCGTGGCAATAATTGAAATTATTACTGTAGCGCCATGTTTTCTTTGATTCTTCGTCATTATTTTAACAAACATCATATAAAATATTAGTAGTGACAAAGATGGATCGACATTCGTGCGTACTGACATAAAATCAAAGGCTATTGCCATCAATAGCAAATCTGTTATCAGTTTTGTTATAACAGATATTATTAATACTTTGCCATATTTAAACCTTCCATATCTGAATCATTATATTTGTGTCAATCGTAAATGAGTCACCGAGCTACACTGTGGAAATGGCAGATATTCTTGAATGTATCGTGTGGTGAGGGCGCACGTTTGGTCGTACTCAAATCAAATCAAATTATATATTGTAAGTCTAAACTTATGTATATTGTCACTCGCCCGTAGTGACATGGAATCCAATCTCTGTTTTCAGTTTTATCATATTCTATCTACGTAGCTGCAATCAATCTGATTATATATCTAATTACAATCAATCTGAATTACTTAAGCAGAACGCACTGTGCATGACTGTCGTTAATATATTCACTAATATACCTTTACTGTAGTACTATTTATCTGTACTGTTTGTTACAATATTTTAATATGATGAATTGTAACTTTAATATTATATTATCATGACAATAGTCAAAGTGAAAGTCAATTTATTTATTTCGTCTTAGGAACTTACAGCTCGCTTAACGAAAGTCAAAACTCTTCAAAAGTCTACTACAAACAACAATTTCAGTAACATTTTACATATTTTATAAAACACATAATATATTGTTAATAAAATCAGTTAATCGATAGCTGATGCTATGGATATACCTAATGTCTCGATAGACAAATCTATCTTATCATCAGCTTTATAAAAAATAACACGTACTTAGTCTATTTAAGCTAGGGGAGGCCTGAAGGAAAAAAAGCCGCCATGCCGCCGAAAAAAGCCACCATCGTCGTCGTATATCTCCACGTATCATATGCTTTATAAGTATGACCTTTCGTCTATAGACAATAAATATTTTGTGTGAATTTCCGCAGTTTAAAGGCTCTCTAATACACGCCTTTATAGATTTCACCCGTCTCTTATATATTGAAGACACCCTTTTTATTCTTCTTTAGGAGTGACTTTCAAACCTTAAATAGTTCAACGTAGAATCTGCCGGCTATGTTTCACAGTTTATATTAAATTTGTAGTTCTGAAAATTTTGCAATTAAAATAGTTTTGGAACTTTAATGGAAGAACATACTTTTGAAAATTTTGTTATTATGACTTTACGGTTACAAGTTCTAATGACTGACCACGATAACTCATATACGATTAACACGTGTATAAGGAGCAATAGAACTAATACTTTCCTTTTCGATACGATAAAGTCAAAGTCAAATTATTTATTTCGTCTTTAGGAACTTACAGCTCACTTAACGAAAGTCAAAAACTACTAAAAACAACAACCTCAGTAACATTATACATATTCTATAAAACACAAAATATATTGTTAATAGAATCAGTTACTGATCTAGTAATCGGTAGCTGTTCCTATAGAAATACCTAATGTATCGATAGACAAAACCTATTTAATCATCGGCTTTATAAAAATAACACATGCTTAGTCTATTTAACGTAGGGTAGGCCGGAAGAAAAAAAAGCCGGAAGAAAAAATCTCCCGGTACTCTTTTAAAATAGGGATAAAACTGATAACACACATTTGCTATTGACGGCAACACGGAATATCGTGGACGGCTAACCTAACCTAACCTTTGATTTCACGTCAATACGAGCAAGTGTTTTTATAAGTTTACAGCTACAAGTTATTATTTGATTTGAGTACGACTAAACGTGCCCCCTGACCACACGATAAGTCCAAGAATTTCCGCCATGTCCACAGCATAATTCGGTAACTTAGGTATATACGATTGACACAAATATGTGATGCAAAAATGGATGATTCAAATATCGCAAAGTATTAGTAGTATCTGTTATAACAAAATTGATAACAGATTTGCTATTGACGGCAATAACCTTTGATTTTACGTCAGTACGAGCGAGTGTCGACCCATCTTTGTCGAGGGACTCACAAAGCTTAAAACACATGTCAAGTTAAGTGGTCGCGAGTGGACGTAAAAGTGAACTTTTCTTTATCCCGGCGGTCAATACAGGTTTGCGTCCAATACTCGCAGATTCAATACATTTTCTAGTAATTTTGTTTACTACAGTAATGGTGGTTTTCTTGTAAGTTCATTTTGTGAAGATGTTTTTAAAATGTGATACAACGCCCAAATTAGCGACGTCCATGGATGGATAGTTCCTCCAGCTCCGTTCCTCCATCGAATCCCGACGTATCCATCCTATACGTCGTGAACATTCCGTCGGTACAAATGACGCGGTTTGCTTCATCGTTCGTTATGCGAACAGTAAAGGATTTGAAAAACTTGCCTGCTTCTTTGTTCCATATACTTACGATATGGAAGTCTTCAAGAGGACAGTGAATAGACTTTTAGTAAATTAATGCGTCCACCATCTTAGACTTCTTCACCATTTACCATCACGTGGGTTTGACATGAAGTATTAACTTATATTAAATCAAATAACGCTGCACAAGTTGTTATGATAGACATTGTAGAGCACTAACCTACTATGTGTAAATTCCAGCTTGTCGTCGCATAACTCTATTACTTTAAAGATAACAGCAACAAAAGAGTAGGAGATGAAATGCGAAATCCCCGGGCATTTCCTAGAAAATAATAAATACATATGTAACTATTATAAGTGTGTACTACTCGTATTGCTAAATTAATTCTTTATGTATTGTTACAGCAAAATTAGACGGTGTAAAGACGTACATGAGGATGCGGCGAGTGCCCACACACTTGCAGGTGAAAGTGATCAAGTGGTTCGACTACCTGTGGCTCACACAGAAGTGCTCCGACGAGGAGAAGGCGGTCTCCTGCCTTCCTGATAAACTTAAGGCCGAAATCGCCATCAATGTTCATCTTGATACATTGAAAAGGTATGTAGAAATACTATAGGTATACTTTTCTCGAAAGATATTTCGGATTGATGTTTCATTCTTGCCCTAGACGGGTAAATTATATTTTGGTATTCTTATGCTCATGTTTGTCGCTCTTCTGTCACAACAATTTTTCCCATTATTGGATTGATGGGCTTTATATAAGGCATATGCACCGTAGCAAAGTAAATATTTAATGATAACATATTAAATAATATATAAATAAATGATTGAAATAAAAATTTTGTGAAAAATAATAAAACATTGTGTTGCATAAACATTTTATCATTTCATTATAAGTTTTTATTATGTTAAACATTCTTCATGTCTGTCTAGCTCTTATTATTATAATTACAATTTATTCGACAAAAAATCTGTTAACAAAAGTTAAATTGACATATAAACCTTATCAAACCAATGCTGCATACAATATCTCGTTAGTCTTATAAAGGACCATAAACGGCTAACGTTCAAACACTAATGCGAAGATTTGAAAGTTATGAATACATCGACATTAATGTTGCGTAGAAGTAGCAGTTTCCGCTTAATACCCCGTATTGTATAATTAAAAACAGGAACATTCGCTTTTTACGTCCATGAATTATGCAAAAGTGTTCTATACGATCCGTAAATTTCTGTCGTCAAATGGCTCTCCGGAGCGTGTTTTTTGTTTGTTTTCAGTTGAATCCCCATTCGTTTAAATGCGTGCGTTGTGAACAAAATAACGTAAATTACATACTGTGCCTGTGGTCCATTACGACACATTACTTTTTATTTTAGGTATTTTTACGTCTAGAATACCTACCGGTTGCAAGTTTTTTATATCACACATTTTTTCGCAAACAGTAAACATTTTATTTAAGTAATACGTGTCATTTTTATAAAACCATTTTTTTATAAAATGAAACACTACATATTAGAATTAATGACTAATTTTTTGGTCAATCCCTAATTTCAAAGAAATATATAAAATAGACATAACGTAATTTAATAAAACTAATGTAATGGTATTTAGATTGTTGGTACGTTTAAATTTTGACTTTCATTAAGCCATAAAGTTTCTAAGACAAAATAAATGATTTGCACTTTGACCCGAGTTCGCAGCTAAAGTTCCTTAAACAGGCGACGTATTATAACGTCAAGGTGCTAGAGTGTTTAATCCACTCTGTCCCGTACACGCACATCGTTTAACGTTAAACCGTTATGGTAACACTTTAGAAGTTGCCGCATTGAGCTGCACGGATGTTGTGAACGTTCCACAATGTTAATGAGTTCCAGGTGCTTACAGTTATCGTTCATTACACTAGTGAGTGTATTATAGGCGAATAGCAGTTAAATCTGTTTTTACACACTTTGCCTATCTACATACATATTGTATATATACATACATTTGTATACATGTATTCTAATGACTGAATTATTTATACTTACATCTTTATTACATTTATTCATATTGTTGCAAAACGGTGGTCATTTTACGTAACAAAATTATTTGAAATCTATCATTTAATAACTCATACGTAAAAAACATTACATAATATCATATAATATTACATATTATAATATAATAAGTACATTATTTATTTATTTATGATGATACAAATAAGTATAATCGTAAACCCCACCATTAAGCATGAAGTTTGTCTGATTCTATAACTGACTTAAGATACAATATTAAGAAACGATTTTTCATTATTCCTAACAACAAATAATATCGTTCTCAAGTAACGCTTCGTCTATCGTAATAATAAAATAATGATTAAGATAAAATAAATGTAATACGAAAAAAATATTATTAGCAACTGTTTTGTAAGAGTCGTTATAAGCAGAGGTTTATTAACATAAGCTTTGTCAGTATATTCGAATTCATTATCAAAAAATAACGTTTTATAAAACATTCTTTAATGCTTACAGTTCCTTGCTTTCATATCATCGATATCTAGGTCAATCAATTTTCAATCATTAGTATGAGATACTTTATTATAATGGTATGTTTTTATAATAACGTAATTTCTTAATATTTGTATGTTTTAAATTTCCGTCGTTGTTGTTATTTTGATTTTTATGTGGGTATCTTCAAATTGTGGATGAATGAGTACAGTTGTATTCACCCTCGATATCTCTTATCTAAGTAGGTATGAAGTTTAATTTAATCATAAGTTTAGTTCACAAAAATAATTTGAAGTTAATTTAAGGGACTCCGTCTCAATATTTTAAGTGTGGATATTAAAGCACAGATTTATTTATATTTCCTTTGTGAGATGATATCTTGGCTACGCTATACGCTATTCTGGGGTTATAATCTCTGTCTATGCCAAATTTCATTCAGACCCATTTAGCTATTTTGTTGTGATTGAATAACAAACATCCATCCAAACTTTCGCATTTATAATATTTTTAGATTATGATTGTAAAAATTGTAACGTAAAATTGAACTTAATACCTTTTTTACTAGGGTGGAGATCTTTCAAAACACGGAAGCAGGATTTCTGTGTGAGCTGGTGCTAAGGCTACGACCGGTCCTTTTTTCGCCGGGCGATTACATTTGCAGGAAAGGTAGAGTGTCAAAAAATAATATTTAATTATTTTTCAGTATTATTATTGTACGGGGGAAAAGCATTAAATTATATATAAATATTAACAAAGAATTCTTTTACCTCTCCAATCCTCCTCTATTGACTAGATTCGTAGGTGTATTCAACGTAAAAGAAACGCCAAAGATTGAAACAAAAAAGGAGTGGCGAGCTTTTGGACAAAATACTGAGCTGCCGTTTAAAAAGGGTTGTGTTTAATATTTAATGTCCTACTCCAGCATAATCACTCTTCTGGCGCCGAGATTGTCAGACCTTCCTTAAATAAAATGTTTTCTTTATAACAATTTTAAATTATTTCGGCATGGAAAAGAATTGAGATTCAAATTATATTTTCAGGCGAAGTGGGAAAGGAAATGTATATAGTGAATCGCGGGAAACTGCAGGTGGTAGGCGACAACGGAAAGACAGTATTAGCGACACTCAAGGCTGGTTCTTATTTTGGCGAAATTTCAATTCTGAACATGGGCACGGCAGGTAAACAACTTGGTAAATATCTCCACGGCCCGAGACGCCACGCCATTGTTATCTTCTCGTTATTTGTCGAAAAGTTTTCAAAAGCAAACGCAAACGTTTCGAGGAGACGCTGCAGTCAGGCCGAGGGAGCGGCCGCGACGCTACCAACAGGTTTTGGGACATCATTATCGGACGAACGTTACCGCCCTTCTGACCACTACTGACGTCTATCATTTTATACATTTCATACAATATTATACATTCGTTGATTGGCGCTAACGACGTCCTATTATGAATCTGATAGGGAAACGCTTCTACATTTTATTGTTTCTTTTTTTATAAAAATTTCACATTTCCAAGTTGATTGATCTCATCTTTTAGTATTTACTATAAATACACTAACTATCCTTCTTATATAAAATCACTAGACCTTTATGATTCACTAAATTTATAAGCTTTTTTAACTTCTTTTATTTCTATTTTATGAGCTTTTCTAGATATTCCTTTTCAGATTTTGTAGCGTTGAGCGTCATGTGGTTTGTTTAATTTCATCTCCTTTGGTTGTATTGAAGGCAGTGTCCCCGATCGCTTTGCATCCTCCCCGAATACTTCATATATTTGGCGTGACCTCTTGGTGCATGAAACCCAATGATACGTATATTTTAATGTACTAATATGTAAAGACTTTTATACAAAATCTTTCGTCGTAACTTGAACGTGGTTATTTTGTTCCTAACTATCATTGCCACTTAGGCATTGTACAGAAAGTAGAAAATGCTTAGTTTCTAAATAAATTCTCATTTTATATTATTCTCTTTTAATAATTTTGTATATCCCGAACGCTTTGTCTTGAAGCATTTACCGGAACCTCGATAGAAAGGCTTTTTTAGTTATTTTCAAATTTAATTCTCTCGATATCAATTTTCGTTTATTTCCGGACTGGCCACTTCGTTTTGAGTTTCTTTGCTGTCGCCTCTGGTGTTCGATTTTCGAATCTCGTGAGGTGTCTCGGCTTTGTTGTTGCGATGAGACAAAGGCGGGACGCTCACGAGCTTTGGGATCGAACACCGGTTGGCACCGAGTTTGTGGATGACACGTCGACAGGCAACCGGCGGACAGCGTCGGTTCGCTCCGTGGGCTACTCTGATCTCTTCGTGCTGAGCAAGAAGGACATGTGGGATGTGCTCAAGGAATATCCCGCTGCCAGAGTGCGATTGGAGTCCATTGCAGTTAAAAGACTTGAAAAGTACAAGAAGGCGCCTTTAGAAAAAGGTAAAGTTAGAATCTTAAAATTTGGAAAAATGTTAACGTTAAAACGTGACGTTCATTAATACTCATATGTTTTTATTAACTAAATACACAAAACATAATTTAGTTTACGTTATTGTAATTCGCTAACTAATGTAAAGGAGGATATTCGCTATTATTTTCAAATTGCACAAAAATGTTTTGTACTTTACATTGTTAATAATAATTTTGTTTTATTATGTACCGTAAAGTAATTTATTTTAATGCAAGACGCGTACGAGTACATTTATATATTACAGTTGAATCTTAAATGTTCTAATTTTCATCAAATCAAAATCAAATATTTCAATATGAGCTGACTTTGTAGAGCTATCAAAAGATTGGAAAAGGTTTCAATTTAAATTTATACCCGCCTTGAAGTCAATTTTATAGCAGCATCATTCGTGAATTCAATATGAAAATTTTTATGTCACAATTTTATTTCCATCAATTACCACGGATCGTTATTGCATAACAGATATAAATTGATTTTTGAGTGAAATACTTTTGACAAAAAGAAATACATAGAAATAGGAAAATGTTTCAAGTAAATACAAAACAAGAAATATATGCGCCTTGCAATTGTGGTTACTTTTTTCTAAAAACTATCTGTATGTTAATCTATACGAAATGAAATATTAAATAAACGTGGATTAAATGCATACGCACAAATTCTATTTTTAATATACCTATGTATGTAATGATTAAAGCGCTCATAATCTTGCGGCTCGCGTCGTTCCTATGCGATCGACAAAGTTAAGCAACTGCGGGCGCGGTCGGTACCTGGATGGGTTACCGCTAGTGGCAAAAATTTCATGAGCGTTTCTGTGCTTCAGAGGGCACGTTAAGCCGCCGGTCCCGGTTGCTATGAATATAGCAGTCGTCAAGCCATGTCGGTGGCCTTCGGGCGGTTTAAAAACATCCGACACTTGGGTTGGCCACTAACCCCTCCACGAATCCGCATTGGAGCGCAGGTGGAGTATGCTCTAGACTTCAGTGATGAGGAGATAGCCGTGCTCAGTAGTGGGCCATTAATGGGTTGAAGGCAATGATCGATTAGCACACGTCTGGTTAATGTTCTGATTTAGTTTTTGACGGTCTTAGAATTGGGTATTTGACAAGTTTTTAAAACCTATTTAATATTACTGCGTAGAAACTAAAGAACCTTCAAGAAGTTGTTATTTTTAATTATTTTATGTATTTGCCTAAAAAATTCAAATTACAAATTCATTATTTCAATAACCCGCCAAAACGTTAATATGAGCAATATGGCGTCTTCTGCCTTCGGTGA
>DWJN01005389.1:0-11531 GCA_018248895.1 Carystus phorcus
TATGTATGTCACCGTATGAGTCCTAGTTACCAAAATTAATTACAAATTGCTTCAGAAATATATGATAATAGATCCCATATACTTAAAGGTTCATTGAACTTGATTTGCAGACGTGAATTATAGCCTATCTAATGAGGATACTTAAAATCAACGAAGGGAATTATCCCAACTATTAAGTTGCCAGATATTATTAATCCAACCTAAGAACAAAGATTAAATATTTTATTTATCGGGCAACTTTAATAAATTCCATCAACAAATTTATTAATCGAGAAAACGTAGCCCCAAGCATTTTCCTCCCAAATTGTTTCTGTCAGTTTAAGCCAATTTCTTCTAATAACAAATTCCGGGAAATTCTTGAGGTTTTCTATCATACTTCTAGAACATTGACGCTTAATAAGGTCATAGTTTGCGGACTTAAGGAGCAATTTATTCAAAATCGTGATGTAAACTTTTAGAAGTGGAAGAGTAATTAATTTTCAATAATGAACTTTAAATATCGTTAGTTTTAAAACTTCGAAATATTGTACGATAAATTTGAAGCTACAAGCCATAGTGAATAAGTGAAAAGTTTGTTTCCGATATCTGCCAAAACCTATCAAAGATGACTTTTGTACATGTTGGTCATATGATTAATTAAGGATGTAAACAATAATTTTGTTTCCTGATGTGAAATAAGTGTTTACAAGTAAATAAGATAAAATAAACAAAACTACGCAGATTTATCTCCGCATGCTTAAGCACGAGAAGAATATTTATGTATTATAATGAGATTTTTTTAATTATGTGAACAAGAACTTTGTTTTCTGGTGTGTAAAATTCCGTAAAGGAACATTGTTATAGAGTTAATAATTATTACCAAAGAAGATTTGTTTGTCTAAGTAATGAATATAAAACATTTCAGTATTCAGTATTAATATAAGTAATTTGACACCAAAAGCTACAGTCCTCATTTTCCAAAGTTGACTTCTTATATAAAATGCTGCTTCATTATTTAGATAACTTACAAAAGAAAATTAGCTCCGAACGAAATTAATAACGAGGAGTACAAATTTGGAATTATCGTACAAAACTTTGAACGCTTAATTGAAGTTATCTTGCGAGGCACACTTTACACTCCGTAGCTATCCTCCTTTTCAATCTCTTTTGTTTATGTTATAAACAAGTAGGCCGGATTATTTTTCAACAAAATTACATTACAAAACATAAAATGTTCTAAAAATGATTAATATCCTTTCTTTTTACGAGTAAATTGATTCGCTCTCTCAACCGATGAATACGATACTTTGCAATTGAAGCCGATAGTTTTGCTTTTTCCTAAAGACTTAACTTTATTTAGTTTTTTTTTATTTTCTTCTTTTTGATACATTTTTAATACAGATGAATTGAAAACTTCCTTCTTTGTTTAAGTGAGTTTAAAATTGAAAGATTTAATACATTTAATATTTCAATTTATGTTTATGTATTTAGTTGAATAATTACAACAATCTTCGTTAGTCTAGTGGTTTGGGCTAGTTAAAATTACTAACAGTACAGAATTCATTTTCGATTATTTCGAAGCCAGTATTTACTTTATTTTACGTCCCTTCTTCCTTGGATTGCAACGCATTAGTTATTCTTTTAGTGTTCGTTATCTCCATCCAGTGTAAAATCAGATATAATACAATAAGACAGTGCAGGCGTAGTGATTTGCTAAATGGGTTCTATAAACGTCGAATCAAAATTTGAACTCTGACAACTAAAACGACTGGATTTTTCTCTCTTTTCAGTTGGTTAAAAACAAATCTTACATTGCAACTACTTCGAAAGAGTAACCAAAATATTCGTTCATCACTGAATCGCTTAATGTAACTTAAATAAGTTTAAAATTAGTTCTAATTTTTTAATAGTGGCCAAGGTTCGATCGGGCGTTACTCGTTGATTGTTGGGTGCGGGACTTGAATTGGGCGCGAGCTTCCGTTTTGTTCATGGCTGTGTTATTATTGAATAGGATTCGTTTTAAATGAGTATTCAGTGTTGAAATTGAAACAGAATTAAAAACTTATGAGTTTTCATCGCGTCATTTTTGCTTATTATGTGGCCGATGGCTCTTTTATTCTTATTGATAACCTATTTGCCTAAACTAACGTAAACTATTTGTTATATGATTTAGGATTCGCTTACTATCTCCCACTCAAACCATCTAGCGTTACTTGAAGATTTCTTAAGCTCCGATTACAATTACTAAATAATGTGCTGTTATTACAGTCCTATTATGAGTATCAATTCCCTATTATTTAATTTCCTTATTAATTAATTATCAATTCCCTATTATCAATGCCAAGTTAAATATTGCTTATTTTAAAGAACGAATCCGCTTCCATTTTAGGCAACTTAACCGCTAGTTACCCGAGGTTCAGGTATCAGTAAAAATAAAATAAGCAGCGGCACAAAATGAAAGGCTTCTCGCAAGATCGGGTTCACGAATATTATTTTATTACGTGCACGGATTTTATCGGAGGTGTACGGTTTCGATCTCAATATACTTGAACTGCACTTAATGAAGTTGGAATGGTTTAGAATGTGATTGGTATTTTTTGTACAATGAATTATGTATGTGAGTATTTATTATTGGATTATGATTGTTATGGTCTGGTAAGTTTTTTAATAGTTCCGTGACGTGTTTTTTATGACCTGTAACGAATGAAAATATACAGAACATAATTTTATGTAAATAGCTGACTGAGCAAAGAAGACAAGATGGTAAGAAATCCCTATCGGCCATAGACATCAGTAACTCCAAAGTGTTATTCCGGCCAAAAAAGAAGCCTTGAATCCTTAATATTTCTGACCTCATAGTACTATCTGAAATAAGTGAAAAACGTTTAATAGTAGATCTTACAAGAAGAGTAATAGCTAACCAGTGATAAAAACCTTAATAATGACTCATGATTAAAAGGCTGATAAAAGATCCAACGAGCTTGAATTTGTCTGTTTATGTATATGTGTGTTATTTGTGTATCTAACAAGAGTAAACAATGTGACATTACATCATCTATTGCCCAGCAGAGTATAAGAAGAGTGGATTGGCTTTGGATCCTGTCGCGCAATGGTCAATACAGGCATAATAAGGCTGCTGGGGTCGATTCCCAACAGCTCAGATACTTGATTGGTAACTTTGAATTTATATTCTCGGTCTGGGTGCGTGTGTTCTCATCTTTGTGTATCCAAGATGTTCAAGAAACATTAATCCCTAGTGTTTTGGATTCTGTAGCGTCAATTAAGTTAGATGGATTCATAATAATATATTCCGCCGCAATTTTAGGTACAATAATTATTACAAATATGTATTAAGAAAAATCAATACGATAATAATATATCCAATGATGTTTAAAGAGAATAGGAAATGGTTTTTCTGACAGAATTGAGGTAGACAACACGACAAATACCAACTGACTTTTCCTTCAAAGAAACGTTGAATAACTTAACGTATGATCATGTTTGTTAAAACGAAACTAACACGAATACTCAAATATTACAGTACAATATAAGTTCAAACTTTAATGTTACATACATTAACATCAACAATAACCAAACATTTCGAAACTCAACTTAAACTCACGTATTGTTAAACTAGTATTATATTCAAAGAACTTGTGTTACGTATAAGATAGTCATAAACCGTCTCCATACAAATGTCATAAAGGGGACACTTAAATACGAGGCGCCTTCAAGACAACTCAATAACTTATGCACGTACAGTAATACCCCGACTTACGCTGCCTCGACTTACGCGAATTCGGATATACGCGACTTTTCTTTTTGAAAAGTATTCAAAATTGCCAAACAATTAAATTTGAGGTGTATGCTGATGACGTCCAAGAATTGCTGACAACGAAAGATTATTATGGAGATGAAGAAGAAGGCATGCTACGAGTCCCGTTTACACAAACTTTATTTATTTTTATATGCAGAGTTGGACCTCGACTTACGCGAATTCGACTTACGCGGCTATCTCTTGGTCCCACCTATTGCGTAAGTCTGGGGTATTCTGTATAAAGTTGAAGGTACTAGTAATCCATCCTCGCTTCGCTTGGGACAACCTAAGCATTAGTACTCACTCTGAAAACAATTTCTTCTCATTTTGTTTTATTAAAGCTATCGTCCCTATGCTATCGAATTATCTTATAATTTATTTGTCCTTTATGGACTCTTAAAAGATGTAGAACATAGACATATAAAATTTCCAAAAACTATATTATAAGTAGGTACCGGCGATTTGTCTTCTGGCTTATCTGAGTCAGCCTCTCGTTTAATCGTTCAGAAATTAAGTATAACAAACAGACGGACCAAAGTCATAGGATTATAATTATATTTATTACATAAAACACATTTTACTTTTACTTAATTAAATAGGTTTGGATATAATTGAATATTATCATCATTTAGCTTAAGTATACAATTGAAATTTAATAACTAATAAAATCATTGCTTTATGACATTATGATAGAGTAATATTTTTTATTGCAACATAATTTTTAGAGTAACGTTATGTTTACCCTATAATAATAATATATGGGCTATTAATTCCGTTGATTCCCAAGTTAAGGAAGATGTTTGACAGCCACGTAATCGATGTTGCTCGCCGAGAAATTTTGGGCCTAAATCCAAGAGGAAATAAACAATATTTATTGAACGTTTTTCTCAAGTTTTGGGTTTCTCAGGGCGTTCATCATTTAAATTTATTACAAAACTAGCTTTTACCGGTAGGGTGGTTATGAAATTATTTAACGAATCTGATAGGATTTTTTGAAATCTTAAAATACATATATAAATTACGTATCACGGTGTTTGTTCGCGATGGACTCCTAAATTACATAACCGATTGTAATCAAATTTTGCACACGTGTCCAGTTTGATCTAACTTGAAAGATAAGATAGCTTACATCTTAATTTATAATCGGAATAGTACTTCATTGCAAATTATTTGTTACAAAGAATTAGTTCAATAAGATTTTAACAGATGGCGGTGTAAGATAATTAGTCGGCTAAATTGAGTATGTAAACCTTAGTTACAGCATCGCGTGGATGAGTCGGTTAGTCTCTATGTATAAATGATGCAGTATACCGTTCTTTGCCCTAACTAATAAATACAATTTGTTATTTTGTATTTGTCCCGATTTCAAAAACAATGTCCTCCGATTCTTATTATCACTTTTGTCACACACATGCAAATTAATGAAATAAGATCTTCTGAAATATTCGCGGAGCACTATATCTTAGGGCTTTTTTAAGTGTAAACAGAGTTTTACTTAAGTCCGGTGATGCATAAGCGACTACTCTAATGTTCCTCATATCCAGGCAAAGGTGAACACTTATCATCAGTTGCCCGTCTGCTTTTTCTTCATTATTTGGACGGTAAAATACCTCCCATTCATGATGTGATTATGGGCGTTTATTTATCTTCTTTGCTGTGAACACATTATAAGTTAATACTTCATTACCATCCAACCTGATGTTAAGCAGAAGTGTAGCTTTGTTATTTATAACTTGAGTTACATAGATTGTTTATATCCGATGTGACTCTTCCGAAGAAATTGATTTCTAACGTCTCTTTTCAGTCCTTGTTTTGTTCCCTTCTATTCCTTTGTCGGATAAACAAAATATATCAATGGCAAGAGAAAATATGGCTGTACCCCGGACGTAACCTCAGAAGGGAGTAAATTATTATTATTTAGTATACGAATCACGTCTTTGGGAAGGGCGAAAGTACCCCACGTGTGAATATTTCAAATAACAATAGTATTTCCACGATACGTATTTCATGAAAAAATATGTAAAATACATCCATTTGTATTATTTGGCTTTAGCCTACACTTTTTTTTGTTTTATGGACCTTTTAAGTATCGTAGCGTAAATTAATACTGGGTTTTACATCCTGTGAACGTTTTGATGTTGTAGTTATTTTATATCACAACCAATTGCCAGGCATCATGTCATCCACCTACCGTCACCGTAATTTTTTATCCGATGGAATAGTGGTGCCCTCTACCTCATTTTAACGAAAGAAGAAGGATGCACGCATAAAAAAAGTTTGGTTGCTTAAAATAAAAAAAAATTATTAATTCTAACGTCCACAATATAAATAATTAATTTATTATTTAGTATTAGAAGCCAATAATGTTTTTGATATTAACACTAGTTAAAATGAAGCGGTATTCATGCACCATGCATGGTAGGATTTTTTACTCTTCTGCTAGCTATCACCATCTACAATCGATCCTGAAATATTTTATACGGGTTGGTCTCAATGTAGGAAGGGCAGTAACATTACGAACCACCCCTTTTGTGTCGGTTTTATTTTTTATCATCCCTGTTAGAACCCTTACACCCAGTTTAAAAAACTGTGAGTTTTAAAAAGATTACTAAACACATTTTAATACATGTAACGTCGTAAGGTTATTCTGATTTTTCTCGTCTAGAAATAAGTAGACTCGAAGGACCATGAATTACGTTTCAGATTATGTTTTGAATATCGGAGCGAAACATAAGAAGGTACTTTCTTTTCGTTATTACGTCACCCATTAGATTTCTAACGAGTACCAAAGTGGTTGAATATTTTTTACTTTAGATATTTATTTTTAAGTACTTTATATTAATTAGATTCATGTCAAATTATGACAGCGTTTTTTGTCGTATACGTATAATGAATTAGAGATTCATAGTACGATGTCATAGTAATGGGCTTTATCTTTGATCAATTGAGTTAAGCAATTACAGTCACAGTCAAAAATGAACAAAATGATTGGCAATCATTTCTCGAACGCTTCATTGCTTTGGAGGATACTTGCACCTATCTATCGCACAGACACAATCGATACAAAGATGCAGATTCCTATACTATTCCATAAATTTTTTACCGTCCGTTCACCCCAATATATTTGGACCTAAATTGTGTACCGCCTACCCTTGTTACATTACCTACGAAGACAGTAAATGATTAATATTTGGTACACGAATCACGTACGCTCGGATAGAAAGGATAAAATACCCCACACGTGAATATCGGAGACAACAATGATATATCCGCATGTTTTCAAAATTACGAACATCTATGCTGTGTTTTGAACTCTGTGTTTTGCTGAAACGAAATAATATACTAAGGAGCTAAATATTTAAATTACTTTTTAGCTGCGTAAACTAATATATTACCAAAATTAAATATTAGAATTAACATTAAAACGAATTATTTATTTATTTTATTATTAAATATATAATGTTTAATGATGTGTACTATGTATGTGACATATTCAGACTGCAATATATTGTCAAATGATTAACAACTATAAGAAGAAATTGAGAAATATTACTGGAGAGTTTTAATAAATAATTACCAACTTTATAGTTAAATGAATTAATAATGCATTTTATACGTGACTCAAATTAACACTGGGGTTAAAAAACCATTAGGCTATGTAAATTACATTCATAAATATATAACGGCAACAGTCATTACTTCACAAACGAACTAAAAGAAAAGTTCCCAAGAAAAAGTTGAATATTAAACAGAAAAAGTTCGCTGTAAAACAAGATCTGTCGAAATGAAAATTTGTTGAAGATCGCCAGTAGTGTTACCATGTTTTAAAGGATAGAGCTTTTAAAATATTGTAATTTTGCTACAGGACTGTCAAACGTACATTTATTTTAATTACATCATAAACTTTAGTAAGAGTAGGAGACCATAGTTGTATTTAAAAGTGAATTGAAGTCATTCACATTTTCATAATACCCAGCAGAACCTACTCTTTTATAAGAATAACAATATTAAAGTAAAAACAAAGATAATAAAATAAATAAAATATTAATGTAGTTAATGTTTTTCACACAAGGCAAATTCTCAAAATAAGAAAAATCCAAATTTAAGTAATGTATCAGCTATGCCGACAGATGCATTGCGCCAAGATCGATTGCGCTTATTCAGTTCATGCTTAGAGCTAATACTCGTATGATCTCATAACAAGACAAGTATCTAATTAGTTAATTTTTAAAAAAGATATGTAGAAATCAAATATATCGTACAAATAATGTTTTATTAACCTTACAAATAATACATTTATCAGTATAATTGGTACTAGTTTGACATTTGACTTGAGACTACATTAAACACACATGATATTTACAATACAAATATATCATAAATACTCATAAACTCACCGGTTAGATGATGTGTGTGTTTTCATAAAATTGTTTGATGTTGTATATTGTGTACAAAAAAACAATTTGTAAGAAATTCTTATGCACAATCTAATTTATTTCAATTTAATTTAATTTAATGACAACTTTGAGAACTTCAATTTCCTCTTTCCATTGTCTATAAATCATTTGTCTATCTAGGAGATCAATAACATTGAAACTCCTTTCTCGTCTCCATCACACCTTTCCTCATCAACTAATTTCACCTCATGGTACAATATCCCGCTTCTTAATTCATTTGATGTAAAATTTAAAACCTGGGCAGTTCCAAACAAAAGAAACCGCACCATTTTTGTGGTTCTAGAAGAATATACATCATTTAATAGAATAAAATATAGAATAACATCAAAGTCGTGCAACACTCTTACAACATTTACTCAAAGAGCTAATAATAACATCAAGTAGTTCGGTTAATGCCGCCACGAGTAGTGGCACACGAGTAATTTCCTCACAAATCTCTTTTAATTTCAGTGGAAAACGCAATAAAAACCTTTCGTAATGGAACCGACCTGTTGAATACGTGACGCGAACAGTCGCAAGATTACGTGCTTCTTAACGAGACGTGTCCCAAATTGATTAAATGTTTTGAATACTTGGATACTCAATGGACTCATTGAAAAACCCTTATTTGTCTTTTGATGAAGTGAAAATCAATCTAAACACGGGCGTAAAGTATCTAGTGGGTATTATACGGAATACTATTGCCTTCAATCCATGGCCCACTATTGAGCACGGGTCTCTCCTCAACACTGAGGAGGTCTAAAGCATACTCCACCACGCTGCTCCAATGCGGATTGATGGAGCAGTTAGTGGCCTACCCAAGTGTCGGAAGTTTTCAAACCGCCCGAAGGCCTCCGACATGGCTTGACGACTGCTATGTTCATAGCAGCCGGGACCGACGGCTTAACGTGCCCATAGCACGGAAACGCTCAAGAAATGTTAGCCACTAGCGGTCACCATCCAGGTACCGGCCGTACAATTGCTTAACTCTGTCGATCGCATAGGATCGACGCGAGCCGCCGGGAGACGAACTTAGTGATGTTTATGTTATGAACATACTGTATGCGGTAAAGGGAATAAATAAATATCGCTTCACACTCACAGCTCCACACTAGGATTTCCTGTCTCAAGGGTGCCAAGGACAACGCACAAAGACACGCTGACCGAGAATAGAAATTAAAACTCATTGTTTTGTTCCTGGTAATCGAACTCAGGACTTTTTGGACGCCGCCGTCCCGTGTGGACATTACGCCACAGGGATTATTAAAAGGTGCAGTTATTTATTATTTATTTGGCAGAGAGGAGGGTTTTCACCTTACACAGGTTTCTTTAAACTTAACTGGGGAGTGCCACATAATTGTAACCACACCTATGAGCAATAAAGTATTTTTTTTATTATTTTCAACGTAATTCACAAAAGTGGAAAAAAGACTGAAAATATGAAGATTAGTAATTTTGACCAGTTAGCATTATGAGCGTGTAATCTTCCAAGCTGCTTTGGTATATTGCCAAGTTTGCCCACTCTGGCGCCAAGACGCGTGACTCGCATCCCACTTCTGAATCTACATTTATAACCGCACTGTCGTAACTCCTTACAAGACAACGATTGCGTTAATAGTTACGCAAAAGGTTATTAGAATCGCAACGCCATTTTAATACGAATTAATAATTGCTTGTAAAAGTTAAACCGGTCGTAGAATAGGTCTAGGTAGGCGTAATAGTGTTGCGGCGAATAAATAGTAAAGAATCGATAGTTAACTTGCAATATTTTCAACAAATTCAATGTAAGTACTCTTTGACTCGCAGCATCAACGAATAAGTGTGGATGAATGTCAACTTTGGCGCTAGTGTTGCATCTATAAATAATTTTTGCAACATCTGTGACGGATGTATGGCGGGAATCGCAGAAATGTCACACGTGGATCAGAATTTTTTTTTTATTCTTATCACTCGTTGAGTTTAGATATTTCCACCGTAAAATCGTATATAATATTTTATTATCATCTCCCAATAGAAATAATGTAAATTCACTATCTAATTGTAAAATACATAGTTACAAATTTAAATTGTTAATTTTATATAGGTACCTATTTTTTGTATTTAATTTAGTAATACTATGTTACTCGGCTCGACCACAATGCTGTGGTAATTTATGACTACATTAAATTTTAAAGTTCAAGACCGATTTAACTGTAAATTGAATATAATGTCTGTTTAGTTAAATAAAACAAATGTATTACCGTTGTTAAATTCTAAATAATAATAATAAGACGGTAAGAGTGAAAAGCTGTAAAAAACATTACCATAATTACGTTTTCGCGCCATAATTTGCATAGAGTAAGTCGAGAAGCAGTAGATGAAACATACAAAAAAGAAAAGAAATAGATACAGTTGCGGCTCAATAACTCATCTTATGAGGGAAAACCTTAACGGTTAATGGTTATGAAATTCTGTTTTATAAAACCACTCTTCTCTGGGCAAAACCGCGCGCAAAAGCTGGTCATGAAAACGTAAAAGATAATGTTTATCGACAAGGCAGGTCACAGCGTTACGACGTAATCACCGACTCGCGTTCGTTCACCGTCCAGTGTTTGTTTACATACAGCGAGAACAACATTGAAGTGATAATATTTAAGAAATTTAATTAAACAATATAATCACACTAGTAATGTGTTGCTCTGTGGAAATTTTAAAAAAGGAACGCCCTTAATTAATATTCTGTTGCAACTCGGTGTGGAAAGTTTTTAAAAGGAACGGATTGAATTCTTTTCTTTGTGTTTTTTTTTTAATTTGATTTAATGTTACGGCTTTTTTAATCTGTTCGATTATAATGGATGCAAATATAGGTAAGTATTCTTTTCTAATAAAAGCAGTGTACGTTTTATTTTTAGATAATTTCCAAAAAAGTATATAATTATTTTTATATAATTATTCTGTTCGTGTATATACCATTCAACTTATATACGATTCGAATCATTTTGATTGAATTTTTGTGTTTAACTTAATTCGAGAATGGTTTAGATTTACAATTCAATCCGATAGCTTTTTATTTTAAATGTAGCAGAGTATCATTACTGAATCTAGTTTCAATATAAAAAAGAAAAAATCTAAAGTAGTAAAAATTTAAATTAGAACTAAATTATTTTCGACAACCGTTTAGTTGCTGACGATGCGAGAATTTAAGTTTGATTCACAGATAAATAAATAAAATAAAATCACTATATAGTATTAAACAAAGTCGCTTTCTCTGTCCCTATATCCCTATGTATGCTTAAATCTTTAAAACTACGCAACGGATT
>DWJN01005390.1:0-11530 GCA_018248895.1 Carystus phorcus
TCTTTTGAACTAATAAATATACAAATATTTCACTAGCCTTTGCGGAGCTGGATACGGCATTTTATTTCCAGGCTTCCGTACCAAAATTATATAGATCGAACATAAATGCGCAGTCGGAAATGTTGATTGTTTGCTGATCGATCAGACTAGATCTACTATATATGTATATACAAAAGCACTTCTTACACACACACACACACACTGTTAAACACAATCAAAACGAATGTATTCTTATTATGCTGACTTTTGTTTAAATTTCATTTTTTAATATGCGTAGCAACGTGCGCTAGCTACAGCTAGTTGTTTAATAAATCTTTTTGCAGCTGCACTTCCAAGTTCCAAGTTGCATTTTATATTGATACTTAGATTTGTTATTTGGTTTTCGGCTTATTGATATGTATTGGGAAGATCTATGGCACAAGTGACGACCCACGTGGCGTAGTCCTGGATCGCCATTCGAAAGGTTTCTTAGTTTGATTTCCACCAGGTCTGATATTGGAATGATGCGTTCAAATTTCTGTACTTGAGTCTTGGGTCTTTTTCTGTTTTTAATGGCACTTACAATACGGAGTATCCTAGTCTTGAGTGTGAACGTTATTTTTATTATAACAAAAAGTAATAATAAAAATGTTATCTTTGTTAAATATTGTACAAGTATCTTATCCGCAGAGCCCATTCAAAATGTCAGGATGGCTGAAAGTGCTAAAAGGGTCTGTACAGTAAATTCACACGGACACCTGTGAAGCCTTTGTTTGCTCATCCCTTTTATATTCAATTCGTTTACGTCAATGCCAAATAGAAACTTATTTTACGGGTACGAATATAGGCATTGGTATTGGTATATGATATAAAACAATTCAATGGAAGACAAATAGTATTTATTGTATGTTGATATGTATCGACCAAATATAAAGTGACATTAATGAAAATAGCTATAATTATTTTTACTATATTTGGATAGCGTGGGTCAATCATATAGTAATTGAACGTTTTTTGTGTGTGTGAATGGGTTACTAATACTACACCAAAGATTTTATCAGATAACAAAAATGAATCAACACTATTATTTTATCTCATTAAATAGTTGATATCTATGAAAAAAAATTAATCATATATATATGTACATATATTACCCAGAACAAAAGAAAGCCCACCTATACATTAATAATAATATATACTTAAGTACATTACATTATTATATATTAGTTAGTTATTGTGTAACTTTATTTAGATATCTTATTAGATTTAATATTTCAAACATACATTATTTTTTATCCGTGTCCTTTACCTAAATTAAAAGAGGAACGACATTAAAATTCTATGGTACAACGAGATAAATGTACGACAGGCAAACATTACGTTGTCAATTGACGTCTGATACGGGTTTTCGAAAGATTCATTTACTGGAGCAAGTGATGAAAATTAATAAAAAACGCAATTCATTTTCCAAACAATTTGAGTGCGACCCAAATTATAGCGAACAAAGAAACGGGCTCGAAAATCTTCAAAAAATATTTCCTTGTTTGCGAAATAATTAGGGCCGCTGTTATTGACACGTAGTAATTGTATTTAAAACAATAATAAACCGGGAGATTTATAAATTGTTATAACTCAGTAGATAATTTATTTAACTTTGTAAGATAAAAAGAAATTGCTATTATTATCCTCGTTCCAGGATGAAAATTAGAAACACAAGTTATATCTTAATCTTATTAAAATTATGGAGCAACAATAATTATTGTTATATTCTTTGAAATTCATAATGAAAAAAATTATGTACTTAATAATATACTTACTATATGTATTTAATAATAAAATTGTAATTGATGTTCCAAAATGTTTGAGAAAAATCGATTAGAAGCGGCTTAGCGAAATATATCCCAAAACAAGAAAGACATGCAAGACATATATTGAAGTAATACACTTCAGGAATATGAATATTTAATTTGGTGCATTCAATGAAGTAGGTTTTTTGTTCATTGTTGTTGTTTTTTGTTCAGAGAGCGTTTATTTATTTGTTCCTGCTGATTTCAGAAACTGACTAACTTATTTGGATTCACGTTCCCTATCATTAATTATTAATTTGATCTCACCTAAACAACTTTTTGAGTATAGACTTGGCTGTAATTTGTCAAAAATGTGACTTATCTATAGCAGCAAAAGCAATAACAATGTATTAGCGAGGCCACAACCCAATTGCTTGGTAGAATGAAATGTCCCGGGGATTGTCGTCTACATTGATAGATGAATGTATTCTGGGGTCTCAGTGATGGGTTACGTACACTGTATTGTAAACTTGTGTACTATACTTAGAAATTTGTACACAAGCTGTATAGTACCCTACATCCAATGGATATATGTTTGACCCATTAGATTTTGCAAAAAAAAAAATTAACAATTGATGTATGATTAGAGGTGATATAGGGTTTTTTTTCTTTACTTCCGTCGAGCAACATTTTAGTGATGCTATTGTAATGTCCATGGGCGATAAAGATTATCATGATAAAAAAAATGTCATAAAAAATAAATAAGCTGAAGGATAATTTTTTTTGATCATTTAATTATTTTCGTAAAATAAGATTTATGGGTCTGTAGGTCTTGTCTTTTATAAATGTTGATCACTTTGTAGGTAGTGAAGTCTGTAGGCATATTAAGTCGTTTTCGGCTGTTATCATTATGCAGTGGTTACATATCAAAAGCCTTTGCATGGTATATTTATGATAGTGTAGATGTTGTTGTTTTCCATACTATAAATTAATCCGCAGTGGAATAGATTTTATCTTTTGGAACATTTGAAGTAAATGGCAATGTGTTCTGAACTATAAGTAGGCGGGATTTTAATTGTGCCTTAGCAATTATTCGTAAATGCCAGAAGGCACTAGTCTCGCTTCTAATAGTTATGAAAACTAAATTGGCAGGGTGGTTTGGCATTGTTTACCAAAACAAACGTTACCTCTATTTAATAGCTATGATTAACTACGAGGCACAATGGTTAGAATTTACTAATATGCCACATCAAAGCGGTGATTGATTCGGGTTTACTTGGAATTAATGTGATCGGGCCAGTGTACGTCATTAATTTTAAGGCGTACTCAGAGGGTTAATTACATGCATGAGTCACAGTGTTTTTCGTGACCTTGCTGATTGATGTCGAGTACCTATACAATTTAAATACGTTCAATGAGTCAACAGATTCTTCAAGCAAAAATAATTAGAAATTTTTCGTATGCTTTGGAGCTGCTCAGAATGTAACATGATAGTTAAATAATATTATTTACGTTCTTGTACTCAATTTAAGTACTTCAGAGCCAAATAGTTCTAAATATTAATAATATATGATATCCTAATTAGAAACTGATACCTGGAAGGTTAATTTAGACCTGACTGATTTTTTTTATGTCGTAAGCAGGTAAACGAACAGACGGGTCACCTAATGGTAAGTGATTACCGTCGCTCATGGACATTAGCAACACCAGGGATGTTAGGAATTGGAAGAGGGGGAAAACAGAATATCTCTATCATGTATGACTTTCAACATGAAAATTGGTTGATATGTTGTCGAAATGAGTAATACGTTTTTTATCTTCATCAGAGTAACCCCAGCCTATATTGTAGTCATCCTCTTCTACATGACTTGGTTTCCAAAGATCGGCGAAGGTCCTTTGTGGGAAGACAAGATCCTTCTCGAGAAAGAGAGATGTGATGCCTCATGGTGGGCTAATATTCTATACATCAACAATTATTTCAGGACTGATCAATTGGTAAGTATAAATAAGGACGAATTAGGCTTTTTATTTTAGTACATCTCCTTATTTTAATGTGCGTTTGTAAATATACGTGTATAATGTTTGACAATGTTTTTGAATTATTTCAAAGTTTGTATTGTTTAATAGTATGCAACTTGCGCATGTGTTCATCTTCCAGCTCCAGTGTTACTCTTAATTGCCCTGCCCTACATACTCGTATTCTATTGTATACTACACCTTGAAAATCAGAGCTCCAATATAGTTGGGCACAAACTTCAGTTTATGTTAACTTGCAGCATCTTCCAGCTACTACTATTTAAGGAGTTTTTTAATTATAGTTGTTTCTTAAAATTTTGTTATGTTAATATTGTTATAATGTTCGTTTTATTTTAGTGCATGTTCCAATCGTGGTACCTCGCAGTTGATACCCAGATGTTCTTCATCGCGCCCATATTCATCTACAGTCTCTGGCATTGGAGACGGGTTGGATTGATGCTCACGGGTGTCGGTACTTTTGTGTCTTTAGCAATACCTACCATTATTACTTATAAAGACCGTCTAGATCCAACACTGCTATTCTATGCCAAGTAAGTGGATCAATTATTATCAATAACTTTTCCTTGTAATTGCTGTTCTCTATAGACCACTGGTTTTGTAAATGTCTTTTTCACTGAATCATTTGTTTATTTATTTATTTATACTTTATTGTCCCTTAAAATAAGTGGTACAAAAGGCGGACTAAATGCTTAGTAGCATTCTCTGATAGTCGACCTTAGGATCGAACACATCATTAACAAAATCAATGGCGTAGCTTAAGATCTATTCAACAGATATTGTATTTTTTCAGAGAGTTTACAGACTTCGTTACTAATAATTACTTCAGAGAAGCTTACATTAAAACTCATATGAAGATGACTCCATATTTTATGGGATTATTGACTGGCTACATTTTGCACAGAATTCAAACGGAAAAGTAGGTGAAAATTGACCTTTTTATGTACCTAGCCGATAAAGTGACGACGTAATGACCACATGATGGTATGTGGTCATCAACAACATCAAAAGCATCGCTAAGCCAAGCCAAGCTTGAGCTTCTTGCCAAGCCAGCCAAGAAAAAAAAGGGGCAGGAAAGAAAGAAGCATCTTTATAAATCATTAATATCTTCTGCAACTTTTAATTCCCATAAAGTATCGTCGATAGTAATATTAAGATGAATAGGAAATTTTCTTGAGCACTCCTGCGTTTAAAGGACACGGTAAGCTGTTGCTACCAGTCTTATGGTACAAAACAATCATTGTGTCCTGTCGTAGGCCTTCGATTGCTTTAAAAACATCAACCTTCTCCAAAATCGAGTATGGTGCACTAACGGATTCAACCTGGATCATCACAACCTGCAGTCGTGTTCAAATCCGTTTTAATTAAAAATTAGAGTGGTTCATTAAATTATGGCACTGCATTCAATGCAAACCAAATCAGTTGGAATAATTAAGGACTTTGCACTTTTATTAACGTTGTTAATCACTTTTTCGAACTTTTTTAACTTTTCAGAACGAAAAGCGTTCTGACTTGTTTTCTTTATTTAAATAAGAGTCGAAAATCCTTTTGATATTTCATTTATCAAAGTAGGTACCTTTTTATGACAACAAAATATTGCATGATAACTGTTGCTAGCGTTTTACTACCTGTTATTGTTCTTCCACTGTTTTTGGCATATGTTTAGCATCTTTTTTATTATTACGTAAAAGTGCTGTGAGTGGAAAAGAAATTTAGCATTAGCTAAAAAGTAATAATAACAACGTATCACTCAGTACTCAATTATAATACTAATTAGTAGGTTAAGATTGTCAAATTTTTTTAGCATTAATAAAGAATTATCAAATAATTATAATAAGAAGGATTTTACTTTCAGCTATCAGTTGTCTAGACTCTTGAAAATCTTCGGCTGGATGACAGGGCTGGTACTCGGCGTGGTAACGACTTTTTCTGTCAGCCTTTTCTACCAAGACTGGTACCAATATAGTGTGATCGAAGCAGCTGCGTACATATCGCTCCATAAATTTGCGTGGAGCATCGCTAATGGTTGGCTCATTATAGCCTGTGCTACAGGCAATGGAGGTTTGTATCACAATTTTACATCTATCATTTAGCTTATACTCAAAAATCCTAATACATCTAATCCAAAATCATAGACTGAAATTCCAAATTTGAATCCAGGTATGGAAAAAAAGTATTAATACATAGGTACATTGAAATTGTAATCTTTAAAAAAATGTATCTGTAATTATAGGTTCAAGGCTTTACAAAAATGACAATTAAGGTATTTTAATAAATTATCTCATGAAGTCACGTTTACTTAAATCAGCGGAATATAAAAAGAGGATTGTTTTATATTGTTAAACTGGTATTAACTTCGCTAGAAATGAGGATTTCAATGAGTAGTCCTTACTAGTCAGTTCTATTGCATTGGCCTACTTGCTTTGTAGGGTATGTTTAGTTTTCGGTAGTAATGATAAAATAACAGTCGTTACACTATGCAGTTGTAGATCTTTTAATATTGGAACTTATCCGAATGCAGCAGGTCTTTTTCACAATGAAGAAAAATCTGTATTCTGTGCCAAAGTGCTAATGGTTAACCTTCTTCAATTAAAGTTTTTAAACCCGGTAAGATACGAAAGGCAGTCGAAGCGTTGTCCATTTACTTTACTACCTTTATATCACAAAAATGATCTACCTCATCGCCCACTGAGTGCTCATTGAACCGTATTTTCAAAATACTTTGAATATCCTTTATGTATAATACACCACACGACTCATTGAATTAGAACACGTTGCTGATTTATCTAAACAGTTTCAATTTATATATTCCATTTTAAACACGTATCTTCGTCAAATAAATATCAATTTAGGTGTATTTTTGTAGCGGTGTCGCTTCCAAAATATTTTTTTTCGATGTCAATATTTTTGACAACATTATTGGCACGGAAATGTTTTAAACGAACGAAAAACACGGCGTGTGTTCGTCGAAGGTGACGAGATCAATTACATCATTCATATATCAAGCTATTTCGGCAATCACGGTGTGTGATAATATAAAATAACGTTAATCTCGTTTCGATGTCTGTGAACAGAATAATAGTAGAAAAAATTCAACGAAGCAAATACAAATTAATTTTAGATTTAAAAACTTAAAAGTTATAGGTATTAAGAATAAAGTACGAGTACATTTTCTTTACAAACGAATATTTTTTCGGTTTTGGTGATCTTTGCACGTTTATTTAGTATCTGTAAAGTGTGAAATTCATTATTTTGCACGTTATTGTTAATTTGTTATTTTTTTTTAGGTATATTAGGGAAATTCTTAACTTGGAAGTTCCTGGTTCCAGTATCAAGGTTAACATTCTGTGCGTATTTAGTCAATGGAATTGTGGAATTGTACTACGTTGGACAGCTGAGGCATCCGTTACACATCACATTCTTTACTATAGTAAGTCGAATCCGACTATAGACTATAAATATGACTATAGATTTTACGTTGTGTTTGGTAGCAATTAAGTCCGCTCTTACATTAATTTTCAAACCGACTTCAAAAAAGGGGAAAGTGCTCAAATGATTTTATACAAACAGTTATTCAAATAAAGGATTAACAGATGGTTTCTAGTTGGACAAATATTATTTTGAAACATTATAAATTAAAACAAAAATCTATCGGATCATAATGTGAATCTAAAGCACTTTCAGATCCACTTAAAGACACACAATAACTTCTTCAAATCAATCCAACTGTAGAGGAGTATTTCAATTATATACACACGAACAGAAGAATTCAATGTGTAAAGATATATTTCATATTTCAGACGGCGAACGCAATCGCCCACATAACGCTAACATTTGCTCTTGCAATGATATTATGTGCACTTTTCGAATCTCCACTTCATGGTATTGAGAAGATTCTACTGAGAATGTTTGGTAAGTTCTGAAAAGAGATTATTTACTGGATAGTATTAAAGCTAAATGATTAACTGAATACAGTTAAAGCTAAATTAAGTTTGTAACTTTATCCTTACCAAATTGACTTTATGGCAAAATAGTCACCATGCCGGCCGGACCTCAGTTCAAGGGGTCTTGGGATCGATTCTCATGGAGGCGGAAATTTGAACGATGAGTTGGAATTCCTGCGTCTTGGTGTGTGTTCTTGTCTTTGTGAGTTGTCGCCTATGCTATCAGTTTTGGTATTGATAAAAAAGTTTCATTGCAAAAATCATTTCGTAAATCTATCTCGTTCGTCAAATGTTTTCGTAAATCTTTAAGGGAACTCAATATTTTTAGTTCTGTTATATGGCTAACTTATTTCAATCATTACGCGTACAGTACATTTGGATAATATGCTATCGTAAGACAGTTGTATGTTTTTAAAAATGCTTATTTTACAAATCCAGTTCACTAATTATGTTTGTTTTATATTTACAAAATAATTAGAAATGTTAAATTTGGATGTACTGTTTATCAGGTTTACAATTTTATTAATAAACTATTGTTGATAATTAGTTTAATAAGGATTTCGATCATTTTGAACACCTCGTTAGCTTAATTCCAATTAAACGCTTATAATCGAATTAACACCTACTTGTGAATTATATACAATTAATAATGCCGTAGTGATTTACGATTAAAGCCTACACCTCTCATTTTAAATAATATAAAGTTAATATTAAATATGTTTTTTTCAGCTCGGCCAGTCTTAAGCGACAATGTAAGAATAAGTGAGTCCTGTGAATCTTCAAGGAATACTAGTCAGTCTAAACTAGACACGTAGTAATAGTTTTATTAATTAACTGTATATTTTGCATATTGAGAAGAGTACGAGTGATCTAAGTTATTTAATAGCATAATTCACGAGAAGTATAGTGTTTTTGGAATATATCATTGTTACCTGTTTAAGATATTGCATCATTTTGGTAAAATGGTTGCAATTTGACGAAGTAATTAAACATAGTGCGGGCTATGTATGTTTCCAATACGCCTGTCTTTAATGCTCTCCCCAGAATTTTATGATAGATCTGAGAGTACTCAATAGGGTCCACTTGATTTATATGTCTGCTGTTATAAAAAACTGCTACAGTATGTAACAGTTCGTGTCTTTGATAAATCGAAAATTAGAGGCCTAATAGTTATAATTACAATCAATTCCACAAGAACGATATTTTATTTAGACAATCTTAACGTCTGACGATGATGATAAAGTATGTTACTTTTCAACGGGTGCGATTAATTATATCGAATTTAAATACGTTTGCTATTGATAACTATAATACTGGGATTCCAGTCTATCATGGGCCAAATGAGAGTATTAAATTGTGTCTGGGGGACGACATTTATTTTACTAACAAAGTTATATGCCTATAGTACTAGTCAATGTAGGCGTTTTGTATGTATGGAATGTTTGTATCAGATTCAAAATTTACTTTATGTAGTATATTTGTATAGTTTTGTAAACAAATATGTAATATACACTTATGGCATGGATAAGGGTCGTTTATAATGTAATTAAGGTGTTGGCTGTTGATTATCTGAAGAGCTCTTCATATAATTAACAGATTGTGTTAAGAAGTACCTAAATTTACTCGTAACATTTTTAACGATACAGCCAACTGGACGACTAAATGAAGAATTACTATTGGATTTTACTTGCGATAATAAACGTAGATGAATAAAATGATTAAACAAAACAATTAAGATTATAATGGTTAAGTATAGTATTGTGGGAAATGAAAAATAAAAGATTATAGTATTGAAGGATGAAAATAGGTTAGAAGTATAAATATAGCATATAATTTGTATAATATAACTAATAATAAAAAGCAATGTAACTTTAAGCAACGGGAGCCAAAACCAATAAGGTACAAATTATCTAAAAAGTAAACAGATGAGACCAGAATATTTGATATAGATGAAGTAAATAATGAAGAATATAGCACAAACAGTATTAATAAAAAAGTGTCTCTTGAAATAACAGAAAAGTGAACTGATTATAAAAATGGGGTAAGAGATAATTGTTGACAATAACATGGATGCAAATACTGGTTTCATTCCATTACGAGGATACCTGAGACTACAGCACTGCTTACCATAACGTGGGATTGTAGTCAAACATTGGCTAGTAATGAATAAAAAATGGGTATACTTAATCATGGCTAAGAAATACCAATTGCTACGAAAGGTAAACACAGACACACTGTTGAATATTATCATACTAAATGTTGAATGGTTTAATAACTTAATAATATGAGCTACAAAGATTACACCAGGTCAGGGGTGGCCAAATTAGTTACTTATTATAGATTTACTTTTTACTTTCGAAACTCCGAGTGATCTACCAATTATATTGTTCTCGGAATTTTAATTGAAATAGTACGTAAAGTTAGTAATAAAGTATGTGGCTATTCACGCCCTAGGCCAATGTTTCCATAGACAAAATAATATCAATCGTAAAAACATTTTGTATGGGATTGAATTGTGAATTTAAATTATTCTCGAATTTACTTAAACATAGCAAAGTTATCAAACTCAGTTAAAGTTAAATAAATTTATCCATAAAGATAAAGTTAATTTAGGTACAGACTATATAATATTACTTTGTGCCTTAGCTAAATATTGTAACAAAAATGTAGTCGACGAGCTTAGGTATAAAAAATTAAGTACATAGGTACATGAACTTAACTTTAGCGTTCTCTGTATTTTGTGGTAATAACCTTTACTCTATTCCTACATAATGAAATATGGAGCCATAAGCCGTTATTGCGGTTCTGTACGTTAAACGAGGTTTAAGCAAACAGTAAAAATTAAATGTTTATGGTAGCTAGCTTAGTAAGGTAGCTGAAATTGTTTCTACAAGAAAATTAACTGCGATATTACACAAAGTAGAAGAAACAGTGTAATGATATTTTGGAACTTTTAAGGTTCCGTACAGAATCTCTATTATACTAAGCTGCACTACAATTGTTCTGGCCTATGTTTAAAAACGCTGGATATTTAGAAGTGTAGTAGGTTGTTGAAGTCTACATACAATAGTTTTATAACGCATATCTAAAAAAATCATGGCATCAGAACGTTGTGTCGTTTGTATTGACGGCAAACTAGCCAATTTTACTGCCAGAGAGCACCATTAGATTTTCACTAAATTAGCAGTCTTGTAGTAACGAATGGACGAATCAACCGATGGGTAGTGGTGGCCATTGCCCATTGACATCAGGAACACCCAAGGAATTATCAGTGATTTACTAGCCAAAAAAAGAAAAGATAAAATTTTAGAAAGCACCGGTTCGGAAAACAGTAATAGTTGATAAACAACCCGCTTCTAGCGAGCAGACGAATGATGGGTAGTGGTCGCCATCGCCCATAGACAGCAATGCTGAAGAAATCACCAATGTGTTACCAGCCAAACAAGAAAAGATACTAAAGATAGAAAACATTGGTTCTCAAGCTCCCAACCGAAACTCGACAGATGACTCAAGCACGAGGGTAGTAGCTAGCCGAGCGATCTTCACAGAAAGAGAATTATATTTATTGACAAAACTAATAAAACTGGATACCAACCAAACACCAACCAACAAAACATAATATCAGAAAAAAATATGAAAATACACAGAATTTAAAGATGAAACAAATTAAATATGGCACTTTACTAAAGTAACAATAGTCCCAATAAAAAAAAATTGGGTGGTGAGCGCATTAACTTAGAAGATGCCTATTCACTCTTGCCTTGAAGACACCCACATCATAACCCA
>DWJN01005391.1:0-11529 GCA_018248895.1 Carystus phorcus
AATTTCTGAATAATCATGCTTTCTGCAACCCAATTGACGTTTGACAATAGATTTGACAGTGAATTTCTTGATTTTTTCGTTGATCAGCCTTTCAGAAACCGGCCGTAAAACACCCAATTATAATCCACGCGAAGCCCCGTTACGACACAGCCTGTAGTTTCCGATCAACATCATAACTATAAAGTACTTAAGACGAAATGCTGATTACAGACAATACACAAACAATTACACTATGATTTCAACAAGACACCCGGATATTAAAAACAATAATTCAGTATGCAATGTAAATGCATTTCTACGTGCATCGGATTAAGCGTAGCGATCATTCCACACATACGTTGCGTTCCGACGTTAAAAGGACTAAAAATGTAGGAGTACCTCCTTCATAACATCTAACGTAACGCCTTTTTCTTCAATCTTGTGTCATTTCAAGTTACGTTTTAGAGCTGCTACTTACAATCGGTTTTTATTATTAATCTTTATGTTATGTTCGTTAAGAACCATTATTTTTATTTCATTGATTATGACTGATGTATTTATATTAGTTTCTGTAAAATATAGTCATAAAAATTTATCAATTTGAAGCAATTCTTAAACAACTAAACGCAATATATTCATCTCTCTACAATAATATACAAAAATACTTAAAGAAAATTTAAAACTTTTAAATACAATGATACTCATAAGTAATTCACAAAAATTTTTCCAAAAGGATATTATTGTTCAGACCTGTAAGTAAGATACTTTTTAAAGCTTTTAATAAATAATCAAGCTCCGTAACGGAATTTGTTATCATTTCAACTACTTAGCGGCCGAATAATCACTTTTATATTACCCCTTTTTACCTCATTGTCAACTTTTACCCTATTATCCAACTTTACCTTAGATTTGTTTACACAAAGTATTCAAAGTATACGAAACATTGTTTGTGTTAATTTTTTCATTGGAACATGCTTAAAAGTCTTATCGTTTACCTTAATTCATAAATGTCTGTAAATAGTTTTTTATAATCAAATTAATTATTTAAACAGTAACGCAACTATTGCAACGTATTACGCACATTAAAACGTTAGTTTAGAGATTTGATATAAGAATTTTCAAATTCAAAATCATTCATGTAGTTATTATCTCAATATATTTATGCACGTAATTTCTAAATTCTATTACCGTTTAGTAAGATACTTTTACACCGAGGAGACGAAACAGCGCACAATTTGTACAATACAATTTGTAGCCTTTGCGGAGCTGGATGCAGCATTACTATTTCCACACGTCCTTATCACTTGTATCATCGTCTATATTAAAGTAACATTTACCTACAAGTCGCGCTTCCACATGTAGCTTAAACCTTAAATTTATTACAACACTATAGCGAAATTTTTCACACAAAACATGCCGTAGAATACTATTAGTGTTACAATAATGATAACTTGCACAGGATGCGTACATCAGAACGTTTGTCGGTAACCACGGCTTTGGTAGTGGAACACATTATAATAATGCATGGTTGGAAAATATAAGGGTCCTTAGTTTTAGCAAACGCGATGGCGGAACTGATTCTAATACAGTATAGTTGATGGAAATCATTGTGTATCACTTTTGTTTACTTACAATATTTTGCATGTATTTATGTGGGAAATTCATAGATTGTCACAATGATGTGATTAACAGATAAATAGAACAAGTTTCTTGCAAGTCGTTCAGTATTGTCATAGTTCTTTACCAAACAAATAAAAATTTGTTTCATATAGAAAGAAAAAATCGTAGTCTTGAACAATTCAAATATAAAAGTTTCTAAAAAATTTTGATACCCAGGTCATAAAACACACCATACAATCATAAGTATCCTAGTTAATACGAAGAAAAAGACATGCAAAATGATTACGTCAAAACCAGACTAATACAAGTGACATTCTTTTTTGTAATAAATACGTACGTAGACAGGAAAAAGGATGGGGGAATTGACCGGGATATTACACATTGGATCAACGCAGGTTGGATGAAATGGCGGCAGGTCACAGGAACAATTTGCCACCCACGGATGCCTCTCAAATGAAGGGTTAAAATTTAGAAAGCTGTCATAAAACTTGTCCTAATATGGATCAGAATGCTGGGCTACAAACATGATGTATAAGAGACGTTTATGGCAGAGATGAGAATACTGAGATTAGAGTGACAAGAATTGATACCTAAAGTATTATAGAGTAGAGTATATGAAAGGAAGTGTGAAAGGTGCATAGATAACAAAAAAAAACTGGAACTATCATGGTCTGGCCAGAACAAAACATAATATGATGAGAAGAGTGATAGATTTGGGAGACGATAAGCATCCTATCTGGATTACGATCATACATTACCGCAAGTAAAAAAAAAGAACATCTACTTGCAATAGTAATACAAAAACACGCAATGAACTTGCAGTAATTTAAATTTAGATTGAATTCTTGTCCCATAAAAACATCATTGGTGCCAGAAACAAAGTAATCGTACTGTTGATTAGTAATACATTTTCTCCAAAGTCAAACAAAGGTTGAATACAAATAATATCGTGTTTTTTAACTCATACTCGTAAATCTTTAATACCTCATTACACCGAGGAACACATGTTCAAGGGAATCATCGCTATAAACGACATCGTTGCCTGCCAGTGGCCGAATTTAAATATGGAAACAAAAGCTGATCAATGTACGATTAAGCCACATTACAATGATAAGGCGACGAAAGAATCCCGATATAGAGTTACCGTCCCATCCCATTCAGGCACTCGAATCCAGTTGAATAGACGAGCAGATGTGGTGTTTTTTACAACAATCTTTCCCACACTACCACTTTTTCTTATGCCTTAATATCTCAACAACGTTATAGGTGCATGCACAAAAACAATCCCCATTTAACTTTCGCTCTTATGCTGCGACAATAAGATGCTTGTATTTTAAATTGTAAATAAAATCTACTTGGTCGATACAGTTTTGTAAAGATTTTTTGTGCGCCCGTCTTTCTCCACTATCGGATGCGACATCGGAAATTGAGTAGTTTTTGTACTTACACCTATGACATAGAATTGTTTAAAGGAAGTCACACATGGAAGACTATGATTGTATGATTTAGTACGGTTTCCTTTTCGAGTTGTAGCATTATCGTTTTTTTATTACTTACAATTTAGTAATATGAGTCGAATGACTTTATGAGGAGTTTGCTCGTATAAATTTAAAGAAACATTTAAGATATACAGAAATAAAGGTATTTGGTAAATGTGATAGGATTTTCCCTTAATGTCTAAAACATCTCTTATATAGCAGACGCCAAAACATACGTTTAAATATGTTATATTGATACCAACAAACATGGTTTAGAATTTGATGTTAGACTAAGTAAAATGAACTTTAATCGTTGAATCCGACCAGAATTTTTCAATCCAACTGAAGAAAATCCATGATACAAAAAATAAAATGGACTTTCATTCGTGACACAATGCGAAGGGGAGCGTTCACCGGCGCGACGCCGCTTACAAATAAAATATTCTCCAGAATTACAGCTTCACCAAAACTTTGTCCTTAGCCGTTGTTTGAACTACCTAGACGAACGGACGCAACTACAGAGAGGTTTGGTTTCGCTCGTTATGAACTTTGCAATTTATTTTTTATGCTTCGAATGTATTGCTTAGTAATAAGTGGTACCAAGCAACGGGGAATAAATTAAAAAAAGTGGAAAAAGGTATGGAAATTTATTGAATTGGCTTTAGATAGGTTGTTAAACCTGAAACTTTACTAAGATTATATTTTTTAACTATTGCTGCCGGATTTTGTTATCATAGATCTAAACTGTTTGAATTTTAGTATTTCATATAGTTTTAGTATTAACCGAGAGTTGATAGTAAGCCCGCCTTACTTTATTCGTTTTTAAATTTCTAGATATACAAATACAAGTTTGTTAGCGACTATACGTTTTAATACTGCTACTATAAACATGCATAATTTAACAAGCTTTCACAATAACAAATACTTGGATTTTGAATGGAATTTTCTACGACATGTTGAAGATTAATCAGTGTGTTATTTCGATCCATCGAAAAGTCTAACAGAGAGTAAATTTATGAACACAAATTATAATAAGAATCCAAAAGTGATTTATATTTCGTCTACAATGTAAATAAAATCTAAAACAGTATCAAAATTTATTGAATAATAACACAAGTAAGCTGAGGAAAGGACAGTGACAGCGGCTTCGTTATTTAATATTTATGATGTCTTCAATTTCATAATTCTACGCGACAAGCATATGATGTATTGATTTGTGTGTTGCAATATAATTAAAAACGTTGCTAGAGATAGGTCAAGTGATATCACCTAGTTAACGAGCTTGTTTGTAACTTCATTATCACAAAAAGTCAATGCTTGTGAAAAGTACGGATAACCAGGCTGTCGACTGAAGAGCGAACATGCCACTTCAGCAAGTTAGTAACGCGATTTAAAAATATGTAAAATAATTAAAAGTAACTAACTTTAGATTAACAAGGTGAATTTACGAGGCAAAGGTTATGGAAATGCTGGAAGAGGAAGATCACGAAGGACCTTTCAGAATCAGGTAAAGGCGTCCTAAAGAAAGGTCAGGTGAGAAGTTTCCTAAATTGGCGAGCATGTATGAAAAGAGTGATGATAGTTGATGAAGCGAAAGAAGTATGACAGAATGCTAGCGAATGGAAGGAAGTGGCCTCTGCCTACCCCAAAGGAAAAAGGAGTGAAAAGTTTGGTGTTTGTTACTACTTTATATATTTATTAAGTTTGTTATATAAGTACGATTTTGTGATGAAATTTAGTGACTTGTTTTGCGTATGCCCTCAAAGGTATTTTTAAATTGCTAATCCTGCAAGCCCAGATCGTCTTCTATTCCTCATATCATATCGTCCTCTATTCCCTATATGGTTAATGGTACGAAATCAAGCCTAGCTGTAGTCTACTCATTCAGCACTAATTTATCGACATAATTCAGCTCTAACCCGGCCCTACAAGAAGGTATTCGTCAATAGTAAATGCAAAGGTATCAAACTCGGTATACTTTGACACGATTAAAGTATATTCAAACAAACATGTTTCACCGCAAAATATAAGTAACCGTCAGTCGTTTTCCTCATCACAGTGGAGCTCTGATCGTACTAAACATGTCTTTATAGAATACTAAGTCGTCTGTCGTCTGCTCAGTTTGCTCGAGAGCAATAAAATCCGGATTATCCCACAGAGAAAGTATGAATCAACTTAAGATATTACTAATGGCAATGATCGGGATATCATAGAATTCGGCGAATACTGTGAATACTTTGATAGAGACGAGATCGCTCAATTGATGTTTTATGCTAACGTCGCTTCGAGTATCTACAGATAATATAGAAATCAAAGTGATCTTCGATTTTTATGTGATAGCTTTTATTATTATAAGTATTGCATTAGTGTGAGAGGGTCGATGATCTAGATATAGATAGGGTTTACTTTAAAGAGTTTTAAGTGTTGGTTTTGGACCTGTTAGTAGGTAGTTGAGTGTTACTAATATGTTTACAGTATATGAAATAAGTAAAACACTATGGATTGTTTTTTATATTTTAGGTAAATTTTGAAATAAAATACATTATTAAATTTAAAACAATCTATGAACTTTTTCTGAAATGATAAAGAATTTTATGGAATTACTACTTATATAAACAATTTTTTATTTTAATAAAATAATAATATTACGTTATCAAAAACACCTGAAAAAAAGGCAAAAGTTAATGCACACGTTCTCTACCAGTCAACTCTATTACTCATAGCAAGCAAATACAATAAACCTAAATTGACACTACTAAAAATATAATAAACCCTGAAAAACAACGAAAATAAAACAACACAATTATACAATTGACTACAAAAACAACAGTAAAGAACGATCAACCAACGCACACAGACGCAGTTAGTTTCCAACTACAACCAACTTCCAACAACAACAATGTTTGGTTACAAAATAGGATACATCGGTATTGGTATTGGACTAAAAAGGAAGCGTATTCCTCGTTGCACAATCGTTGGTCCCGCGCGGCTCCGGGCACATCGGTTAGTTGGAGCGAAATTGGCCAATTTTGTTTATTTGTTTTCATTGGCCTCACTGAACTTGACTCTCCATTATCGCATTCACGGGAGGAAGGAGTATTATTTATTCGATTATTCCGTGGGACCATCCGGTAGTGGCATCTTGCAACTGTGATGCGTGACGTCGTCATATCAACTTTAATACTAATTGCTTCGAGTTAAGTCAATGCTACTGTCAGTTTATCTCTTAAATAATAAAACACCTTTCAGACATTACAAAAGTTACTTGTCCAAACTTGTATAATATCTTTTATTGATTGTTTTTAAATCTAATAATATATGTATGTCCAATATCACTGATTTTAATGGAGTCAAATTCAAATGAATAGTTTAAAACCATGAAAACAAAATGAAAATATTTTAAAACCAGACGTATGCTAGTGAATGCTGATATTAATTTACCTTCGTCTAAGCGGAAAGTTCTCTAGAATGTTCTGAAAGGTGTGAAGGCGATTTATAATCGGAAAATCTGGTAAGCTACTGATTTAATTCCTCTCATTATAAAAGATTCCCGAATCCAACACATGTGGAATTACCAATTTTATCGATTATTCCTTGAGGTTGTCTATTCGGCTAATATACCTAGGCTTCAAGCCTAAACAAATAGGCTTCCTATATTTGAGGTTTAGCAGACTCTTCTAGGCGATATATTTGCCTTTCGACGAGAATCGAATTCGGAATTGGCCACTTGAGAATTAACTCACTGATTTATCATTTAAAGTATTATGCTTATTTGGTATAATACAAGGAAATTGTGTAGAAAACTTCTTATAGGATTCCAACAAAAATCTAATATTTCAACTTTACTTCTTACCTCTCACTATTTTAAAATATAGATAGGAAATCTACAAGACATTAGTATGTTTTTTTATTAAAATAATTTATTGGTTTAACTACTAATAGTAACGTAATAGGAATTGTTTAGCTCTATATGAGCATTATTCATCCAAATCATAAGCTTCTGGGAAAGGGAAAGAAAGAAATAATATAATAAAGAGAGAGTAAGAGAAAATAAAAGAACAATAAGACAATATAGAAAAGACTAAAATTTAAATTCCATGCTAAAATCAATATGGCTTTAAGTGAAATAGAATTTATGAGAAATTGTAAACATGTAAGTTACGTAAATACTTAAAGCAGTGCAAACTTCATTTCAAAAGATGTCAATTCAAAAACAGCAAAAAAGGTTCCATCAATACTTCAACATATGTACATTTATAGCAGTGTCATCAATCAAACGAACGTCAGGAGTGTTCACTACCGTTGTAATGAAGATATCTCATTTTGATTTTGCGTACAATTAGTTATTAAGGGTTAAATGACGTGACATCATGCGCGGGACTCACAATGACAAGTGGATGCGTCATCGCAATATCGTTTGCGATGCTTCCGACCTCCTGAATCCGCAGACGCGACGTCGGACGGTACTTATTTACATACAATTTTACAACAGAAACAAAGTTCTCGGCAATCACAAAGATGTCAAATATGGTCGTATCAATAATAACGCACCAATGCACACGAATAAGGGACTGGACTATTAAATCGCAGTGAATTACTTAATTTAGTCGTCGTTACAGAAAACTTTATCTATACTACTTTAAAGCTCATTCTATGAATGAAAAACCTACGCAAACTTCCTATAGACAACTTCAATGACTTCTAGTTTAAACAAACGTGCTTTTAACCCACAACTCGGCAATATAGAGTGCGTAAAAGTGCGTAGCAGGAAAACAGGGATCGATTCGCAAAAGCTGCACAACGAAAGCTCCGGCGGAAGCACGCGACGGACCGAGCCCGCGTCACGCTCTGCTGCCGCCGTACTAACTAAACAATCCACAAAAAATAACCAGAAGCTTCCACTACAACTTCGTAACACTTGCACAACTCGAAAGCTCGCACGAAACTTTTGAACAGACAGACCTTCGCTGGTCGCTTGATCCATCCGCGCCTCCTTTTTTTCTTCGTCTCGCTGCCTCGGAAACACAAAACGGCCCGAAGGACGCACGCGAAAAATAAACAAAAAGGGATCCGGAGTTCGCGATCGCGTCAGTTGCGCGTGTCGCGTTGCGCGAGAGAATGGCGTGCAATCGCGACAGCGATCGGCGGCGGACTGGCGCGCGCGGCGCGACGCAGCTGCCGGTGGCGGCCAATGGCGGCGAGTCACGTGACGCCCCGCGCCCGCACACGCTTGTTTACAAATAATAATAATAGGGCCGGTGGCGCCGCCTCTACAGCGGCTACGCGCTACGAGCTACGCACAGCTGTCGGTGCATTTGGCGGGATTCGATTCGGAGCATTCGCTTCTGCTTCGATCTGTTTACTTCCAACTTCGAAGCTTTCGCGTTGGCGTGCTATCGATCGCCTTCACGTACGCAACTTTTGAAACGCGCAACCCGCGATTCGGTTCGCTTCCTTTCCTTACGCATTTTTCCAATCGACGTTATCTTTGCAGAGTTCACAGAACGGAACCGCTCATTTCCATGCGTCTGTCCGTAGAATTTGTTAATGTGCGAATGAAATTATTTTGCCATTTTTGCAAGGAGGGTGCGACATTTATCCCCATGTTGCGACAGGTTGGTGTTTCCGATTGTTTTGCGTTCTGAACGTAAGGTGCAAAGAGGGTTTGAACCCCAGTGCATTCGTATTCACCTATATTATGGCGGAGAGCTCGTGGTCCCCTCGACAAATCTGCGATGATCTGAGGTGCCCCATGGTCTGTTACGAGGCGGGACACTTGACTTAGACTAAACTGCTCCCCTTTACCTACTTAAACACCTTATTGTAATTTAATTTGTATTGCCAGATACGATGAGCTGAGGTGTCTAAAGGGGAACACTTATAAAATATTTTAAAAGATGGAATGAATATCATAGAACGTCAAACAAAACGTAAATGATTTGATGGCATTTTCTTTAGAAATGTCATTATTCATAAATAACAACTTAAACTAATGTGTGTAGATTGTAGTCTGCGTTCATCTTATATTAATTAATAGTTAGCGAACTCACGCATAGAGGCTTGCGGAATTATTTAAAAAATAATTCTACCGATTTCGTCGCGGGATTAATTTTAGAGGCTATCGAGGCTATTAATTTTAATAGGTAACAGTCAGTTTTTTGTACTGAGGTATTTATACTATGTAGGTACCCTAGAAACAGCCACAATTAACGCTTTGACACAAAGTGGCTCTCCCATACTTCAAAACACCGTAGCAACCATTGATTGCATTGAATATTTTAATCAAGTTCAAGCCAAGATGATAATGTATGACACGCAGAACAAACTGCAACAAGCTGTTGAAAAATGTTGGAAAGGAATATAATGACAAAAGTCACTGGAATTCTTATGAATATAATACATACGTTTAGCAAAAACCGGTTATTTTATTTTACCAACTAACACTCCAATTTTATTTATTTGTGTAGATTTTAAGACAAATGTATTTCTTTTTTCTACAGACTGACATCAGCTTTGTTTGCTCGACGGGCGAAATTTCTAAAATTCCACGAACCTCCTTCGACTTGATTGAATAGTTATTATTTATCTTTTATGTGGTTACAAATCTTGGAGTTAACGTCGTACGATTGGCGGTTCCGATACCTACTGACATTCTACCATTTTGATGAGAGAAAGTGGCAGGTGCGTACAATTTAGACAAGACTGCCAAATACTGCGATCAATTCCAAATACTGCTGTCAATTCTCAGAATATTCATCAACTTAATTCAGTACAATGGTTTGATCACGTACTGATTTACTGATTTGATTCTATTAACAATATATGTTGTGTTTTATAAAATAAGAATAATGTTACTGAGGTTGTTGTTTTTAGTAGTTTTTGACTTTCGTTAAGTGAGCTGTAAGTTCCTAAGACGAAATAAATAATTTGACTTTGACTTTGACTTTACAAGATTAACACTAAATCATATAATAGAATATAGGCAGATTCAGATACTATGTAGATATTTTAATGAGCGAAACATATCAAGTTTCCAGAAAATTTACATAATACATTTTCGTTACAAAACTGGACAGTTTTTAAGGCTATGAGGACTGATCAGTGATCCTAACATTATAAAAGTGATGCACTGTTCTAAGTTGCATTTTGTAGGAGATTCAAATAGGTTACTGGTTTCGTAAGGAAGGACGGCACAAGTGTTTGATCCTATTTGCCAATGTCAATAGTTGTTTAGCATTGTCGCAAGCCTTCAACCGAGGTAAAAGGACTTAATTTTTGCGAAAGTAAATAATAAACAAAAATTGGTGTATTTGAAGCTGGACTTCGGCATTCGGTTTTGTTAAATATTCTTCAGACCTGTACAGAGACATTGGGGAAGTTATGATAAAGGTCTGCAAAAAAATTCAATGTTTTATTCGAAATCTATTATCTAATTATAAATCAAATATCTACAATTACAGATAAATAGCGGATTCGGCAGATGTTTCCGGGTAACATAAAAAAATCATAGGATCGAATTGTGAATTCATCGTGTTCAAATCCAATAAAACATTCCCAAAAAAATATCATAATCTACCCAACCTTTAAGGAGTTCAGTCACATACACACGAACAGAAAATATGTATATATTAAAATACTAGCGGACTCTGCCACGCGTTGCTGTAACTAAGGTTTACATATTCAATTTAGCCGACTAATTACCTTACACCGCCATCTGGTGGATTCTTATGGAACTAATCCTTTGTAAGATAATAAACACAATTTGCAATAAAACCATATTGTGACTTTAAATTGAGATGTAAGCTATCCTATCTTTCAAGTTGTAGTAGTAGGATCAAACTGCACACAGTGTACAAAATTTGATTAAAATCGGTTAAGTAGATTAGGAATCCATCGTGGACAAACACATAATTTATTTATATTAAGATAATAAAGGCATGGGTAACGACCTTTAAAATAAAATGTGTATATCTTAACATTTTTACAAATTAGAGAAATAAATTTTAAAAATATTACGCATGAAACATGGTAATATATCGTAGAATTGAAATATTCCAAAGAAATATTGAATTGTACATCGAATGCCCTGCGATTCTAGGAAAATATAATAATTTTGCGAGTGAACCAATTGCTACGATTGCGTTGCACCCCGGCCTGTGAGTCATCATAATTGTACCATGCACACGAATTATTTATGTGTTGGCCCTGCAACCAATATCGTGGGACTGCGAGAAATATTTGAACCTAATAATAATAATAATCTTGTAGCATATTCTAATTCTAATATGTTGTTTACAGCTTGAAGCATATTCTGCGTAGCAAAAATAGTTAATATAAACGTGTTTATACACGTTAACAATATTTGTGCTATTTATGGTCGACTGTTAGAGAATGCTATTTAGCATTAAGTCCACCTATTGTAACATATTGTTGAAACAATAAAGGATAAATA
>DWJN01005392.1:0-11529 GCA_018248895.1 Carystus phorcus
CTTTTAAGGTTAACACACTATAACCATTTTTATGGTTATAAAAATAGTTCTTAAATAATAATTTATATGGCAAAACAGCGTTTGCTGGTTCATCTAGTAATTAGTAACGCCACACATTTATAGCCCCACACTAGGATAACCCGTGTCGTGGGTGCCATGGACAACACAGAAAACAATTACATACACACCCAGACCGACAACAGAAATTTAAACTCATCATTCAACTTTCCGCCTCGCTGGGAATCGAACCCAGGACCGTCTGATCGGCGGTCCGGCGTGGCGACCATCCCGCTACGTGGGTCGTCGTCGCGGTCGTTATTCACTATTGACTATTTTGTATGTTTTACTGCGGTTATCGCTCCAAGCTATTAATGGCCTTACCAGCTATTGGACTATTTCTACGGTTTACTGCGGTTGTCGCTCCAATCTATTAATGACCGAACAGTGCGTGGTACCAGAGGGTCTCCTATCACTGAGGTCAAGAGCGCACTGGTCAACTAAGTGTTGGATAATTGTATGCCACTCGAAGACTTCCGACATGGCTTAACGACTGCTATAATAACGCTGCACACTGATATTAAAAACAATTCGAAAGAATTATAAAAAATATACTTACGTAATTTGTTTATTGACATACGAGTTAAAAAAATATATAATGTATGCGTACGAATTTGAAACAAATAGGTAAAATATTAAATATCAATTTAACATAAAAATCTGACGTCACTACTTACCTACTACTTATGTGGTTTGACGTCAAGCATTAACTTATCTAAGTCTAAGGTAAAACAAATTAGTAAGTTAAGTGATGGAATTTTAATCTCAACTGGCATGTGGCATTAACTTATCTAAGATAAACAAAAGGTATGCAAGTTAAGAGGTGGAGTTTTAGTGTTAAAGGTTGTGTTGTTGTAGCTGGACGCGCTGGGCCCGTGGGCGGAGGGCTGCGCGGAGCTGGAGCGCGCGCCCGTGCTGCTGCTGGCCGCGCTCGTCAAGGACTTCTTCCGCGCGCTGCCGCAGCCGCTGCTCGCCTCCGACCTCTACCCCGCCTGGCTACAAGTCTTGAGTGAGTTCACTACACTGTATATAACGTGCACCTTCATCAAGAATCATTATAAATAAATATCGCCACACACTCATAGCCCCACACTAGGATATCCCGTGTCGTGGGTGCCATGGACAACACAGAAAGACATACACACACACTCAGACCGAGAACAGAAATTTAAACTCATCATTCAAATTTCTGCCTCGCTGGGAATCGAACCCAGGTCCTTTCGAACGGCGGTCCGCCGTGGTGACCGTTACGCCACGCGGGTCGTCAATAACTCAAAAAAAGTATTTTTCAGCAAGAAAAATATTTTGTTTATTTAACTACTACATTGAACTACTAGATTACTACATTAAAATTTTTTCACATTTGAAATTTAGTAGTGTACAAGTGTACAATTTTATCTGTATAAACCGTATTTTTTTAATGTAATTTTTCTAAACAGTTATATCAAATAAACGTTTTAAACGATAGACTCTATTAGTGTTTATTGTTTACGAAAATAAAAATGTTTTAATTTTGTTTCAGGTTTGCCGCAAGCTGAGAAGGTTCCAGCTGTCCGCTCGCTACTATTGAAATTACCGAAGGCTCATTACAACATGTTGACTTACTTTGTATGTCTTCTACAAGCTATCGCAAAGAAGTCCAACATAAACCTAATGTGTCCGATGAATTTAGGCGTGTGCGTGGGCCCCAGCCTCCTGTGGCCAAATATTCCCTGTGACAAAGCTCCCAAAGCAGTGCCAATGGTTGTCGAACTCCTCATAGTTAAAGCGGATGCGCTATTCGGTCCGCAAATAGCTGGTCTTCTCGGTAATGGAAGTCCAGAATCTTCGAACGCGTTACTCGATTCAGGTGCAGAAGAAAGCGATAGTTTACATTCCGTTGGGATATCATTGGATTCCATGGAATTATCGACGCCTCGCAAGGAGAAGCTATCTCTCAGCCGGGATTCGGGATTAACACTATCTGAAGACGATTCTAATAGCAACGGAGGGAATAGTCCAGCGCCTAGGAACATATTACACAGCTCGTCTGCTCCGACTTGCAATTTACAAGAACAGAAACTAACCTCGCGATACAACACCGACAGTCACAACGTCAATGGTCTCCCCCAACTCAATCAAAGACAAAACATTTATTCTAACAAGGCCGAAATGTATAGTACCGTGAACGAGGAGCTGTATACGATGCCGTACATGAGTGAACGTTACGTACACAATACAATAAACATAGGCATCTCTAACGGTATCGACGAAAGGAATTATGTATCTAAAACGGCCGTTCAACGACCGACGGCAGATATATATTCTCAGAGTCCAGCGAAGTATATCACAGGCATGGAACCGCAAAAACCACCACGAAGCCACGTCTCCAAGGCAGCTCGTACCTCTAAAGTATACAGCATGTTCGCGGAAACGCAGGATATCGATAAAAACGTTTCCAATAAGAATTTTAACAGAGCGAAGAGCTCGGATAATCTATTAGAAGCGAAACAGGAGGCCATCGATACGAAACGCGATCTAGTGTCTAGTCAAGAAAACATAGTCTACAGCAACATACACGACCTCGCCATGTTCACGGAGAGTATACAGAGAAATCAGTACCAACCGCATCCAGACATCGTATCCAACATGAACACGAACTATTCCCGCGTGTATCCCGGCTGGGAGAAGACTAACTACAACAATAAGGACAACAGCGCCTTGTCACAAAAAATATACGGGCAGGTGATCCAGAAGCAGGGAGAGCAATCGCCGACCAAATCGGAAGACAAGACTACACCGGCAGCCACCATTTTTACACGAAATGATTGGTCTCGTCAAGCAGCGAGAACTAAGAGCCTCGAAGTTAGCGAAGACGGACACGCTAACGTGGACAAATCCCGCAACGGAAACTACGAAATGAACATAGTTAACACTTGCCGTAAGCGGCGGTTCGATCCGGCTCACATGTGCACTAAAAACTGTATAACGCTATCGATGGCGAACACCCGAGATAAGGACAAACAAACCGGTGCTCCTCTCCAGAACGCCTACTACGTAGAGAATATTTCCACCAACGACGACAGCAAGAAGTGTAGGAATCGCAATTACAACTACAATAAACTGAACCAATCCAAGTCTCTCGCGAATATCATCCTTCAGAGCGACTCCAGTAGCAACGATACTCTGTATCAACCGAAGAACTCATTCAACAGCCGATCGACCGAGTCGCCGGCGAGCGAGAACTCGTTCGAGAACTGTTACACGACTCAGTACATCGAGCCGCTGTATACGTCAGTATATAACAGACGAAGGGATATCTTTCACGAAGAGAAAGCAGCTAACATGTTCTCTGACATCTACAAGGCGACACCTACTGCGGTTCAACCGGACTACACCGCGGACAAGGAACAAAATAATAACAGTAAGAAACCCCCGCTCATGCCGCCGCCGGTGCCGCCGAGAAAAATGGTTTATCAGCGGGTTTTAAAGAAATTTCAACCGGTCCACGTGAATAAGGACGACAAATCGCGATCCAAATCTGTACCTCCTCTATACAGAGACCCACCGAATGGAACCGACAAGAATGGACAGAATGGTATAGCTTTGGATTGTTCCGAATCTGACACGGAATCTGAGTCGTACGTTTGAACGAAGCCGCGTATTGTGAAGGTGCAATGACTGTTCGAACTATACACTTATATACCAATTAAAAGTAAATTGTTTTATGAAATCAATCTCAAATAAGATCGTAAAATGTATTATAACTATGTTTATACTCAGATTGCTACTATAAATAGTTGTACCTATACTTGTGAATCCCGCCTTATTATTTCTAAAATAATATGTGACCATAACTTGAGTTATTTCGGTGATGTAATTCCAAAGACGTAAGAATAGTTTCAAAGTTAATTAATAGTTGACGTAGAAGATGGTCGAATAGAGAAAATATTTTTATTTCTTACTTTTGTGGATTTTAACTATTTAACTTCAGCCACAGTTTTAGAATTTTAACGATCGGATAGATGTGTAGTTAAACGTATAGCTTGTTATTGTCTACTGTGTCATTTACGCTAGAGTAATAAATTTAATATAATATCCTTATTGAAATATAGTAGAGCTTGTAAATAATGTACGATAGTGTACCTATATGAACCTACTTACGAAATAATTATTAAATTCATATTTTTTAATGAAATATTGTTTTATTTCTTTAATTTCCACAATTTCACTTATTTCTGTAATGTTTGTTCAATCCCAAGAGTGTTTCTCTGTGGAGACCGTAATTTGTAATTTGGACGTAACATACACAAAAAAATGTTAAAGCGAAGCATACGTAGTAACAATGGATATATCACTTCTTGACTTCTTTTCTGACACAATACAGACAGACAGTTTATAACAGTTTTAACTATAAAATATATCTTGTTCCATATCTTGCGCATCGAAAAACTTCCACGCATTTATGTGTATCAGTCATTAGACTCGTACGTATTGTGCACACTACGTGACTGCAAGTAAAATAAAAGTTGAAAAAAATATAGTAACAAACATTTACTCTATATACTATACATATCTGAATATAACGAAGGATACTGAAAACTTTATGTAAGTATTGATTTGATGCTGCAATCACTCGTAATGAGTATTACTTACAATTTAACACACGAAATCACTTTTTAAATTTAGTGGCAAAATTATTAACGAAATTATTGACTAATGGTTGCCCAAATTGTTTATCGTAAAAATTTACGTAAATCTTACGCAATATCGTTTGAACTTGTACTTATCTTATCAATGATAATATAATTTATCGTAATAACTGAATAGAGGGAGTTCAAAGACAAAATTCATCTGCGACTCCATGACGACTGGAGTGTGTATTGTGTAAATAATGACAACAATATATTACCAAATGATTCCTCTTAAAAATATCACTCGAACTGAAGCGATACTATCTAATCTATACTAATATTATAAAGCTGTAATGTTTGTTTCTTGCACTAATCTCAGAATTACTGGTTGGAGTTGAAAACATATTAATATATGTTTAATTTGGTGTTGAATGGTCCATTTACAGAGGAAGGCTATAGGCTATATAACACAACGCTACGAACAATAGGATCTGAGCATTGATGAGAAATGTTACAAAAACAGGACAAGTATTCCAAGGTTCGCCGTATCTACTAGTATTAGCATAATGACAGAGAAATATACATATTATTTAGAGGAAATAACTTCGTTAGCCTGAATAATTAAAAAAAAGACACTATTGTATGCAACAGTAGTATAATGACTTACGAGTAAAAGTAATACGTACCTATCTATCTAGTACACAAATATACAAGCACAAAGGAAATGGTTTGTTGGGTACTATGAAACAAACCTTTTATATGGCATCCTATTTGATATCAATTCATAATTTACTAAAAATATTTAGTGAAGGTATAAATGTAAGGTGTAGGTAAAAATGAGATAAGAAAGTTATATTTTTATTCAATTGTTAACAACTGTTTCCTGTGAGTTATTCGTTTTGGCTATTTCCTTTCGTTTGTTCAATTTCATCCCAAGACTGTTTCTCAGTGGAGGCAAATATCATAAATTGCAATCCAGATATGATATAAACCAAAGAACCTGTGTAGAATACTGGCCTCCATGCTTCTGCATCAGTCTGAAATTTTTTAAGACATGTATTTACACACACACAGCTTCATATACATAATATCGTGTCGATCGAACATTAGTAGTAGGTATTTTATTAGGAAGTTATTGCAAAAGTTGAAAGTAAGAAGTTTTTCTACTGCCCGAGAGCCTCTGACACGACTTAACGACTGTTATCTACGATAGCGAACGGGGCCGATGTCTTAAAGTGCTCTCTGAAGCACGGAAGCGCTCTAGAATTTTGCCACTAGCGGTCACCTATCCAGGTACGGACCGCGACGCAGTTGTCTAACTCAATCGATCACTACGGCTCGCCGAACTAATAAAACGAAAATACTACATACTTTGTATAATGAAATCAAAACTCTAAATCCTTATCTAAAGAAGGCATTATTGTGTACCTCATTATATTTGGTGAAATACGCCGTAACAAAAGGCGACACGATGCCAGCAGCAGTTATTGTTCCAGCTACTATGCCAGTCATTGTACCAACAAAGTTTGACGTTAAATCGTACGCGTTTGCTGCAGTGCAGAGCGTAACATGTCCATTTGCAGTCAGGGCCAAAATAATCAGCACAACGTATACGATAGGCGAATATCCCGGAATCGCTAAGCACATTAACAGGCATCCTGGAATTATATGTGAGCCGATAGTGGCCCATCTTCGTAATGTCGGTATGCTTAACATATTTCGTTTCAGCAAAAAGTCTCCTACTGCACCGAACCCAAAGCATGCAATCGATCTACATAGATATATAATTCCAGATAGAATTCCAGTAGCAGACATTTTGTATCCGAGAGCGCTTGATAAGTAACTTGGTGCGGCCGTTATAACTAGGTATATGCCCCAACCTGTTCCAAAGTTAGCTATCAGTAGAGACCATACTGGCAGTGACGTCAACATGCTCATGTATGGTGGGAAACGCTGAAACAAGTAATTGATATGTCTGTTAATAAGATGCTGGATGAATATGAAAAAATGAGAAACATATCTACTCATTAGTGTCTAGTACCTTTGTTGTTTGTGAGTTTAGGGTCCCGTCCTTTATATACTTCAATTCCTCCCACGATATTTTTGGATGCTTATCTGGCGAGTCGTAAGTTAAAAACCACCATGGAACGCACCATATAAAAGCGACAATTCCAAAAGTATAAAATCCCCATTCCCATCGAAGAGATTCTATAATCAATCCACATAGAGTCCACGTAATAAACGTTCCAATCGCCCCGCCAATTATAGCTCCCAAGAACTTGCCTCTTTCGGACGGGACGGCCCAATTTCCTATCAGTACGCTCATTGCAGGGTAAAGAAAGCCCTGTAATAACACAAATAAATTATTGATTAACAAAACAAAATTGATCAAAAGACTTTTTGTTTTTTCTTTGTTTGATCGAAAATATAGGCCACAACTTTATACCTTTATTCTATTATCAAAACTGCTCCGAACGTACTATATACTGAATTAATAATGATACTGACGATAACGTAGTAAATACATTGTTATTTTCATCGCGACGTAGGTATAGGTTTTAGAATTTGGTTACTTCTGGGAAAATTTGAGTTTTATAAAAATATTGATTGTAACTGCCTTTGTTTCGCTTCATGAAACCCTTACCTTGTTACTCCTACTCGAAACAGTAGCTATGAATCTTCAAGCAATATTACACTAACGTGAATTGCTTGAAAATTAAAACATTATAGGTATCCCAAATTGTTTTTCAAACACATCGCATCTTATGGTACCTATAAGTTTTATGTTTATTCGCTATATCGTTTTTACAGAAAGACCGTAAAAAGCCGTCTCCTCATTTATCTAATAGGTACCTGTGTGATGTAACTTACACAGCAAAATCCAATCGTAGTTCTAACTATAACCATCATAACATGACTGTGTACTGCAGCTAGAGGGCTAAGTATCGTGAGCAAGGCGCTTATGGCAATCACTACAAGGCACACTAGTCGAGATCCAAATCGATTGGCGATCACTCCGCCACATACATTTGACACCAGATAACCCCAGAAATAGCTGCTTAATACTTGCGCTCTTTGAAAGGGTGTCCAGTCCAACGTAACCTGTTATTGCCGAACAAATAAGAAAATTTAAGCGAACATTTAAAAGTATGTAGATTCATATAATAATATAGTTCTGAAAAAAATAAAAATAAATATCGCAGAAGAATAACAAATACTACGCTGAGTAATAAATACTTAGAGTATGTTTTCGGAAAGTATGAGTTATAACATAAGTATGGACCTAGTATGGTTATAACATAAGTATGGACCATATTTTAATCGCTTAATAATTCGTTCATAAAAATTACACTAATCTGACGCTGATATCTACATACACTAAAAGTCGAGTGGCAAAGAATGCTTTTGACATTAATTGGCCATTGGCCCGCATTTTGTGCCACTTAGTATTAAGTTTGAATAAATAAATGATCTTATTATTACACTATTCCTGAAATTATTAATTACTATTATACGTCTCGTTATAACTATTCAACCTATTTTACGCCCTGGTAGGACAAAGTTATAAAGTTTGCACTCTTTATGTGGATACATTTACTTTGGTGCACAATAAAATACATTGTGTACATAGTATTAATACAGTATCATAAATGTCTCAGACTTACATTATAAGTGGCATTATTCGTTGGAACCATTGCAACTATGTTGACGCTCATGTTAACACGCAACATGTAACTGACACACGTACTACAGAATATCGTCAGGGCCACAACCCAACGATATCCTATTTTACCTGCGAAAATAACAATTAACTTTATTAAACTCCTTTTTACCTAATAGGTACAGTTTAGTTTAGTTCCCAGTATTATTTTACTTAAACATATTTATAAACATTAGGGCTAGAAATCCTCCACCAATCTGCATTGGAGCAACATGGTGGAGTATGCTCTAGACCTTCTCAATGTTGAGGAGAGACCCGTGCTCAGTAGTGGGCCATTAGTGTGTTGAAGGCACAGGGCTAGTAAAAACATACATAATTATGCCACAATGAGCGGACTAGTCTGTACTGTAAAAACTATGTAAGTTTATTTACACTATATTCTTTCGGTTCTCATATCAGTATATTCTTTCACTAATGTAAGACATTTAAGTGAATTAAATCATTAATATGCATGACATAATTATGTATATACATAGTTCCTAAAATACATATACATAATTTATATGAAACAGGTATTTTGTAAATAATGTAACGAATATAAGTAAAATGTAATTCGAATCGCCATATGTGTGGCAGAATACTTAAAAATTACGTAAAAATAATGAGATCTAAATTTTAATTCACCAACTTAAAACAAAGATACATAATACTTTATACATTATGTACAAAAGTATTAACAAACTTTATTAGAAACAACATTTACCTGTACACATTACTAAAGATCTTTAATCCATTAATTTAAAAAAAAACATCACAATATTGCTGCAACGATATGTTGACATCAATTCTCTTATTAACAAAGAATATTAAAACGACGCGATAAGGTGTGACTGTAACCAAGTTTTGACTTTTAATAAAGTGTGCGTTGAAACACTTGTATACACCACACAATACTATCTTTAGAGCGAATAGACAGGTAAGAGATAAATACGACTGAATGTATGTATGTCTTATTTATTATCTGTTTATAGTAAGTATTCTGAAATCGTGTGTAGACAGTTTTTTGTCGTCAGTGCCATCTTAGATGCATACTTCTTAGGTTTTGGGAATTACTGTAAAAGGTCAATCCATCGAGTTAAATTAACATACTGTATTCGTTGCGAACCATTTTGTATAAACGAACGAAGCGTTGGAACCTGATATTATTTTAGGTCGCTAGGCTCTACTCCTTCAGTTCCATCTCGAACGATATATTTGTGTATGGTGACGGGACTTTACCAATCCGCACTGGAGCAATGGGTTAGAGTATGCTCTAGACCTCCTCAGTGATGACGAGAGATCCATGCTTAGTAGTGGATCATTAATGAGTTTAAGACACGGATGTCCTTATCAGCAGAACCCGTTTTTCATCCCTCCGTCAAAAGTAAACCGTGGATTGATTTAAAGGCTGCAGATACTGCCACTTCGTAGCCGGAAACACGATGATTTTACTAACACTCAGTAATCATAGCTAAAGGAAGCTGAAATAACACTGAATGATAAAGAATCATTACCATATGTCTCACAAAATACGACTAGGAACTATTTTTCAAGGATAGAAGTCGCGCGAAGTGCTTGTGCTAACGCTACATTTGGAAGATAGAAGAAAAAAAATATCCTCAGGACCACGTATGTCTTAGTCGTTGTCATTTATATACATATATGTATAAAAATTAGTGTTTGTTTATTTGTCCTTTATGGACTCTGAATTGGTAGGAGATGGAGCACTGATGTCTTTAACAACTTTATTCGGAATTCTTTGAAAAAGGTTTTGCTACCAAAATCATGTTTGATGAGTTACAGTTCAAAATGTTGATTTTTTACTGATCGATCGAACTAGATCTACTCGTATATACTTATATATGTATATCCAACAGCACTTCAATAAACAGAATCAAAACGAATGTTTTATGTCTCGACTTTTCTTTAAACTGGATTTTTTAAATGTAAGTTGTACCACAAAAATCAAATTTAGCCTAAATAACTATAAGATAAACAATAAAACCACGACAGGTTTCATAACCATTTTACCTTTCTAATGTTGTGCTTAACTGACTTTGAAAAAGATCTAAATCTTTTGGATCCCTTACCAGAGTTTTGAATATTATTTTTATATCATGATTGAAAACCAGATTAACTTAACACAAATAGATTCTGATAACGATTACAGTAGAAAATGAAAAGAGAAAATTCGAATTCGATAACTTGAACATTTCAATGTTATTTTCACAGTTCTATCGAAATTCATTCTATTTTATCATGACATATCGTATTGTACGAAGTGAACAAAAGGTGTTCCCGGTTTTATTTACTCTTTACTATTGAAACCTCTTCAACTTTAACAAAATGCTCATAAATTTTGCCTACCCCCAAGAGAAAAAAGTGTGATTGTATGTATGTATCTATCTATGTAAATTATACAGTATTAAATGAAACAACGGTTTAATATAAATAATTACGTGGAGGTTATAATTTTAATAATTTCAATTTACCTGTGTAAATAAATGTCACATGCGCAAACATTTAACTTGGTACCAATCGCTACCGCATTCATAAACAAATTCGAATTACCTTTATTGTACACAATTATATACGAAGGAATTTATAATAAGCGTACAATTGGCAGTCTTATTACTAAAAGAGCAATCTTTTCCAGGCAATAATTGGCCAGGAGTAATTCAATATATTTATAATAATAAGGGTAGTGTAGTACTTCTACAGAAAAGAGAAAGAAATAATATGTACACTAAAAAGTGCTTTATCATTATATACTTTTACATTAAAACGCATTACAAAAAAATATTTTGTGAAACATGTAATCGATAATATGCGATCTAAATAAATTAGATCTGCCAAAAAAAAGTTAGTGAAAAATAACGTAATGTCACAAACTCTACTTGCGCCAATTAGTGTCCAAGTTCGGCTATGGGCCCTGGGCCAATAGGTACATTTTATAAATGTTGATGTTGTACGCCATCTATGAGCTTATCCGTGAACTACTAGAAGTCCTTACAAATTATATGTATTATGTCGATAAACTGTATCATAGTGTTCCACTTCAATGACAGATGTCAACACAATAACTACACTGAAAGAAATGGTCTCAAAAATTGTTTTATGTCAAGAATAATTTTATTCTCAGGAATATTGTTTACTAAC
>DWJN01005393.1:0-11527 GCA_018248895.1 Carystus phorcus
AGCTGAGTCCAGCCCTATTGCCCCATTTAGTTAAGTTAATTGTTCTTATGTTATTACTGTAAAGTTAAGTTGGCAATAAATACATTTTCTTTTTTTTAAACATACAGATAAGAAGAAAAATTGAATTCTCAGATGTAAAGGTATTGGCATATCAAAAAAATTTAAAAGTACCAATAACTTGGTAATTGAGTGTAAATTTAAAATACTACTTATTAACTCATTATTAAATAACATTTCTTCGTCAATACTTTGACAACTATAATAATTATATTCAATAATTTAATTCTCTCAATACTTCCATGGAAAGATTTAATCACATCATAATTATAAACTATTATTAGGTAGTTTTGAATGTAGATCTCCTTAAACGGCCACCCACTAAACAGAATCAAAGGGCCATTGCAACATCAAATCAAGATTATCAAAGTTAATACACCTTTAACACACAAGTAATTGGTTTTAAATGTACATTAACAACACTACCAATATGAACAGTACTAATGTAAATAAGGAGCAATTAATGCCTCGTATAATAACTTTGTAGCCTAGTTGGTCACTAATTCGATTCCCGGTTGATGCAAATATTTATGTGACAAATAAATGTTTGTTTTCGGGTCATTCGGCTTCGATAATTAGGAACCACATGTCATGTAGATCTTCAAGTGAATCTGTGTCTGATTATTTCAATTAGAATATTACCTTAAGTTCATTTTAAAAACCCACAAGTGACGAAATTATATAAGAACCGTTCGCAAACGTCATTAAAAAACTAGAATTTAACACCTCCCACCATTATTAATTTAATTTAATTATCTGTACAAAAACATGGTGACGTACATATTGTATGCGTGATATGCGTATACACCGATTTTAGTATGAGTGAACGTATGTAGTCGAATATTTGGCGGCTCGCGCCAATATTTATGTAATTTCTACATTTCATATACACGTATTACATTGTTAAAAACACACGTATTTCAGCTAACTGAGGACGCATTAGGAGCTAAGCATGGAGCAAATATTATTACACAGTAGGTTTGAGTTGCAGCTTCTCATATATCGTCTCATTTATAATTCCAGTTTTTGTTCGGCGACGGTCAGCAACAGCTGTCTCTTATTTATACAGCAGAATTGCATATAATTAAAATAATTATACACATTCATATTTTTTATTATAAATTATAAGTATTATACCTATTTTATAATTAAGAAGAGTGTAGCCAGTTGCTTATAATACTATTGTATGAGGATAATATTCAAACATTAACATAAATTAAGTTAAAAAAGGTACATTATCAGATATTAGTGATTGAGCCTATATGGCTAGTGGACCGGTGAAATATTTGTTCCGTTTTAGTAGAATTTCTTATTAATGCCCACCTTCTATTGGTCGTAGCGTCATGTTATACTAGCCTTCTTGAGTAAATGGACCATCCAACACAAAAATATTTTTTCAATTCGAATCAGTAGTTCCTGAAATTAGTGCATTCAACCAAACAAACCCGTCAGGTATACAATATTATTAATATATTAGTATTAGTATAAATTTATTTCTTGAATATAACGAATGATATTATGAGAATAATTGCATGTATTTATTTAAGAATGTCCGTTACCTGCTAATGGAAATAATTAATTATAAAATTGTTTGTTTTCTTGAAACTAGTTTTCTATTATTATCAACGCTATATATTATAACATACTCTATTACCTACCTACCTATAATATACTCTAACAGTTTTTTTGCTATGATATATGTAGAAGCGAAAATTTTTACTTCTCAATAAATTATATAACTTGCTACTAGCTGTACCCGCCGCACTTTGCTATGCATATTAAAAGATACAATTAAAAAGTCAGCATATATATCAAGCATGTGTCCAATCGATCGGCAAAAATCAACATTTTCGACTGTAACTTATCAACTATGTCCGACTGTACCAATACCTTCAGAGATTTCTGAACAAGTAGCTTTTGATAATGTTCTTCTGCAATAATTTTAACTTTAACTTTGTTACTTGTCAAGATTTTCATCAACATCATAAGTGAGTGAAGGGAAGTAAATAGACCGTCAGACAATGATAAATCCGAGAAGCTTATCTTACAGTTTTACAATTAAGAACAATGCTTCATCATTGAAAGACACATATTAACATTTTATTCATTTGTGTATACAAATGTCGTTTATTACGAACCCTTCAGTTCTATTCATAACTTCGAGAAATAAACTTGTATATAGATACGTACAAATATGCCGAATATAAAAATACGTAATACAGTTTTATTTATAATATTCTTAAAAAGTTAATGAAGTAAAGTGTTACAAATTAACAGTTATGGAATTGTGATACAAAAAAAGCAAGATGTTTACTAACTGGTTTTGACGAACCTATGACATCATTATCTCTACTTTCGAAACGGTATTCTATGAGTGTATCTAATTGACATAAATTGAAGGAAAGATTTATACGCCACAGTTATTATTAAAACAATTTTTTACGTCTTCAGCATAACAAAATCAATATAAAAGATGCTAAAAGAAATTTAAAATACATTATACACAAATACAGACACACAGCCCTTCTACCTACCACCCGAGGCTGCAATTGCTTAGTTAAATCTATCATTTAGAAATAAGTTGAATTACTATAAACTATAACTATTAGCGGTTCAATTTATAGAATATTAGACTATTCCCGTGTATATATATTGTGCTAGTATATTTCTGCGTGTCTGTAAGTTGCACGTGTTTTTTTTTAATTAATGGCTTATCTCTTACAGTTTGTCACCGTTATGCATCTCAAAACTATCTACAAATGCACCTATCCTAGAACTAAGGAGAAAGGAGACATTTCACGATGTTTTGCCTGGGATTGTGGATTCACTGGTCACTAGTCCCAAGTTCAAAGATGTGGCTGATGTTGCCAGTTGGATTAAAGAGGTGTCGAATTGATTTATAAAACTTTTACAATACAACTTTACAATTAAATCAGACTGACTAGTTTATTAGTACTGATAAGCAAAATGGAATATATAAAAATGTATATTTAAAAAAAAATCTCAATTTTAGTATGTTAATTATAGGTTTTGGAATATAACTTACATGGTGGTAAACTTGCGCGGGGTTTGTCGACTGTAATGGCTTATGAGAGATTGGAGAAACCTGAAAATATAACCGATGAATCTGTTCAGTTAAGTCGTGTTTTGGGATGGTGCATAGAAATGGTGAGTCAAGTTTCTAATAAACCCCATCAATTTTGTATTTGTATGAACGTGTTTAAAGGTCCATTTTGTTTACAGTTGCAGGCTTACTTAGTCGTGTTGGATGACATTATGGACGGGTCGGTGAAGCGTCGAGGGCTTCCTTGTTGGTACACGTTGCCTCATGTTGGATTAGGAGCCATCAACGATAGTGTACTAATATACTCCTCTATGATCCACATATTAAAGTCTCATTTTGGACACATGCCACAATACTTGGATATAGCTGATCAATTCAATGAAGTAATTATAAACAAAACTATAAATATTTGGTTGGCAACTAAGTCATTGTCGAATTTCAAATAAGAAGGAAAATTCAGAATTTTTGTTAAAAAATATTCAATTAGATCTTGCCCATTCTTGTAGATGACCTTTTTATATCCCGTTCGTAAAATGTCTGGTCTTTGCTATTCAATAAAAGCTTTTAAAATATAGGTTAGATGCTCTGACCAAGTTAACGAAAAAAAAGTGTAAAAATCGGCAATGACTTGAATCGGCTATTATTTATTTCAATTACTGACAACTGAATAATTATTTGTATTTTATTGCAGACTTTGTTGTTCACGTCTATTGGACAACATTTAGACTACTCTATGGCGCATAGAAACAAAACCGATTACAGTCTGTTTACGATAGATCGTTATAACGCTATCGTAAAATACAAGACATCGTATTACACGTATAAGTTACCAGTTTGTCTTGGTATGCTTTTGGCAAACATTACAGATAAGGAAAGTCATAAAAAAGCAGTAGAGATTTGCTTCAAAATCGGACGTATATTTCAAATGCAGGTATGTATTTTTAAGGATACAAATATGATATAGTTTTCCACTGTGTTTCTCTTTATGTGAAATGACGCCCGATCAATTAGTGTCATTGTGAATAATAACTTAAAAATGTTATCTCAGTAGGTATAACCAATTAATTCCTACCACAGTAATAGATAGCCTTGCTTGACACATTGATTTTGAAATAATTATGAACACGCTGAGTTTTTGTAGAAATCTTTATTTGGTATTATAAACGAACACTAAACAATCCGTAATTTTGTTCCTGTGTTTTTGTTTCTTGAGATGTCTCGGAAAATGTCAATATTAAAAAAAATATACTCGAAAGCTCTGCCTAAAAAAATATCATCGACTTTCCACATTAATCGCTTTTAAATTAGACTAAAAATTTATATCTGCATTTTTCTAACATTTTGATGTTATTGTAAAACTTAAAGTAACAAATATGCATTTTCTCATTAATTCCTTCTTAACCTGCTTCGATTCCAATCCACAAGGTATTTCATTTCTACTAATACGTATTCGTAATTATAAGTACATACAACCTTACCGTTATTTTTAAACGTTTTTCTTCACCGCATTCGGCTTTTAGCAAAAAGTTCACCTCTTGTCGTCTTGAAGCGCTCGTAGCCCGGCGACTCACGTCTATCCTAAGCGATCGACGAAGTTAAGCAACTGCCTGTTAAGGTACCTGGATGGATGACCGATACTGGCAAGAAAATCTTGAACCTTTCCGTGCTTCGAAGGGCACGTTAAGCCGTCGGTCCCGGTTGTTATCGTAGATAGCAGTCATTAAGCCATATTTTAGGCCTCCAGGCGGCATAAATGCGTCCGACACGTGGGCCACTAACCCCTCCACAAATCCGCACTTTAGCAGCGTGTAGTATGTTCTAGACCTAGAGGTGGATCATTAATGGGTTGAATTAAGTGTTTTGTATTGTATTGTAAATTGGCATTTAAACTTTTCTTCCTATAGGACGACTACATAGATGTTTTCGGGGTGGAGTCACTAATTGGTAAGAAAGGGACGGATATCCAAGAAGGAAAATGTTCCTGGCTAGCAGTTTCTGCTCTGGAACGGTGCAACGATGCTCAAAGAAGAGTATTCACGAGCTGCTTCGGTAGCCCTGAACCAGCTCATATACAAAGGATAAAGACACTTTACGAGGAACTCGATCTACCAAACGTATACAGGAAAGAAGAAAGAACACGATACGACGAAGTCGTAAAACTAGCTAATGACTTCGGCGATTCGACGAGAGCTCCCGAATTATTTCTGAAGCTTCTCGATGCTATATATAACAGGAAGAAATGACGAATTGTTTTTTAACTTGATCGTATTAAAGTACATTATACCAATCAGTGCCGTCTTAATCCGTGCGGGCGCTTCAGAGACAACTAGGGCCACAACTCCGGACTGCGTGTATTAGAATTCAGTATTTTTACAGCTACATTGAACTGTTTACCGATTCAGATGCGTCTCAATTACCTCTTAAAGTTAATATATATTGTTTACGTGTTTCTACTTATAAACTTTAATTAAATTAGATGGATTATTTCTCATACAAATTGCAGCTAATTGTTTTATATGTTCTATTGTAATTGTATTGCCATGTAATTTTGGCGCTCTCAATTAAGCCAGGGCTCCAGATACGTGCCCTGGACCTTTAGGTTAAAGACGGAACTGGATGTATTCATATATTATTCTGGTAAATTTTTCGTATGTTTATAAAAATAAAGTTTATTTTTAGTACTTAAATCGTATTTATATGGCTATATTTGGTGATTGGGTTTATAAAAATCGGAAAATTATATTTTTTTAGAAGACGGTCGATCGCGATTGTGTATAATAACCAACATCGAATAAAAAAATATTTCTTTCATTTGTAAGCCTACCCGAGATACAGAATATTATGAATTTAATAAAATGTATCCTTGTTTGAAAAGTGCTTCTGACGAAATGCGCATTTCTTTTTAGTTTAAACTAGCATTTGAGTAACTAATATAAATTTGCTTCTATACATTACCTACCTCTAAAACGAATTTAAAAAAAGGTCAAGTATATTAGAATATTTGCGATAGTCTTCAAAAAACAGGCAAACTATTTCTACGACAAAAAACCGTTTACGATACAAATCTATCGAAAAATAATTGGTTGCAAGCTCTAAAATACTTAATGCAATTATTTATAGTCCCACGAATTTAATATTATTTACACTTGCTGTCATAATTACAGATTTAACAAGAGTTTACTGGCGGTTTATGCCAAAAGATTTATAATTTATTTCAAATAAATACTTCGCCCGTGCAAATTGACTAACTCTAATACAAAATGGTTTTTCATTAATTTTATAAAAATAAATAGGTAATTATATTTTTGATCACTTATTCAAATTAAAATGTTTCTTGCTATAACAAGAATAATGAGTTTGTAAACATATAGACTTTTAATAAAAAGTTTCCCAGCGATCGAAATTGACCTATAAATCTTCGTTGAAACTGAAAAAAATATAAATTTACAATTTTAAATATTTATCAACTCTTATATGTTCATTTATTGTCTGTATAATTTTCTTTTAACATACAATAATTTATTCAATATTGAAATCTTTAGTTATAACTCAAAATATTATCTATCTATGACGTAAATGCGCTATTCGATTTTAACCGCGATTTTAAACTCCATAAAAAGTAACATTCAAGTAACTTTGAAATTAAATTAATTCTAATGAAGAATACGTTACTATTAACAGGTCCGGCGCAAAAAAGTGAAATGAGTATGAATTTTTGAAGCAAATAATTATACATTATGTAAATTAACAAAACCGTGGGTTTTTACCGACTAACAACAATTTGTATCCTCTATCATTTATTACATAGTCAAGGGTTTATTTCTAGTATCGAAATAATAAAATTGTAAAGGTGAAAAATTAACGGAAATTAATGTTATCCTAATTCTTACTATACTATTATCATTACTAAAATTTGAGACTGAATCGTTTTGTCAGTGTATTCAAAATATATTTATAAATGGGGTTATGTTTTGACTACAAAAACGAATACGCATAAAACGTATACTTCATTGTATGCTGAATATTTTGAAGGTTTTTATAATTATATAATATTATGCTTAGTTACTTCTACTTATTTTTTTTTGGTAAAAAAAATGTTTATTACCAGTTTGCGTCATTCAATTATCATTTGTTTAAATGTTAATGTTTCATTTTAACATCTTGTGGATCTAGTGCCTACTAATGTTCACGAAAAAAGAAAAATTTGTATGTTTTTTTTGTTCAATCGTTTCCCAAATATTTCACAAGACATTTCAATGTAGTGTTTTAAAAATGAAAAGTGGATATTTATTCTTTACACTTCGTTAATGTCAATTCGATTTTCATGAAACTTTGGTAGATTTCACAATTAGTCATGAGTCCACAAAATAACTCCCGAGTTTTAGTGTATACACATTCAGTATTACCTTATAACTTAATTTCTACTTGACCCGATAGCCAATTTTGTCTCAACGCAAGGACACTTCTCAACAATTAACAAGTTAATACGGGTATCAAACTTTGAAATATCTATTCTAACATATCTATATTATAAAGCTGAACAGTTTGAACGCGCTAATCTCAGGAAGTACTTTGAAAACATCTTTTTATTTTGCATAATCCATTTACAGCAAAAGGTTATAGGTACCAAAGCTACGGCCAATATTCCCTAAGCCAAAACAAATGTTTCAAGTTGATAAGAAGTTCGCGGGCTCTTCTAGTTTACTAAGATGGTTAGATTATATCATATGTTATCGGGTTAGGCAGTAATTATAATATGAGCTTCAGATCGATCCCTTATGACCTAAATAGTACCTACTTAATAAGCTGGGACCTAAGAATCGAGACAGACGGACCGCATTTTAACTGCAATTCAACCGCAAACTGCATTTCAGGTGCAGTTGGAGCGCTATCGTGCAATTCGTATGTACTCCTATTGAATGCAGTTGACACGACTGCAGTTGAACTGCATACGGACTGCGCGTTTGGTTTGCAGTTCTATTGCAGTCGTGTCAACTGCATTCAATAGGTACCTACTGTAAACAGTACTAAATTACGTTTAGGTAGTATTGAAGTCATTAAAACGTTTTAATGGTTTTGGAACACCCATAATGAGACTTGTTATACTATTATAAAGGTAGAATGCGAATGTATTTTGTCTATGGCTTAGCAACACAAAAATTTAATTAGCAAGAGTGTTGTCATAAAAAGCACTAGGTACTTTTTATATTCAGAAAAATGTAATTGCGATGGGAATAAATCCATTTGCAAAAATATTGCATGGATTTAAAAATGTATGGAGTATGGATTTAAGAAACAACATTAAGTATCAAAATTAAACGATGTAGTTTTTATTACCATTAAATTTTAGTATAATTAAATGAAGGTCGCTATGATAATGATTAAGATAAGATATATTACTGTTTTACTATTATGTTTAGTAACTTGATCCAACAAATCCACGTGTGCAGTAAGTATACTTATATATAATTTGGGCGACAATTTGCCGTATTAGCGAAATCAAGCAGTTATTCTGAACCAATATAAGTCAATAATTTTAATAGAATAACGTAAAAGCTTAAAATTTTGCAATCATATACCGACCATTAATAATAACACTTCTCTTCGATTTCTCAATCACATACGATTTGAATAATATTCAAAGTAAAAAAAGAAAAAATATAATTTTTATATGTAATGTAATATATTTTTTGATTTAATAAAAATTATTACTTGTTAATCTGTATTTTATTTCAATCATACTTATATTAAAATCAATGGCTAAATATAGGTTACTAGCAGACCCGGCCACGGGTTGTTGTAACTAAGCCGACGAATTACCTTGCACCGCCATCTTTTAGAATCTTATGGAATTAATCCTTTGTAAGATATTAAACAAATAATTCGGAATACAATAACATTGCGACGATAAGTTGAAATGTAAGTTATCCTATTTTTCAAGTTTGATCAAACTGCACGTAGTGTGCAAAATTTTATTAAAATCGGTTAAGTAGTTTAGGGAGTCCATCGCGGACAAACACCGTGACACGTAATTTATATATGAAGGTAGTATATACATACATAGGTGTAGGAATTGACAAACCCTGTAACTTTAGGTAAGTATAAGAAAGTTTTAAAAGTTTGCAAGTGTAAATTTCATTAGTGTTAGTATGTATCTAAGTACAGTGAAAATAATTAAAAAAAACAACAACAAATTATTCTATCGTAGTATATTCCAAAAATATAATGTTACACATAACATTGCTTTGTTTACATCAAAAGGATACAGTAACTGATCCTTTAAAAAAGCGGTTCTCTTATAAATTAACACTGGTGTGAAAGTCGCCTACAAATTGTTAAATTATATACAAACTATATATGGATTTGTGAGTTTATTTGAAGTTCCTGCACTTAAAAGAATCAAAATATTTGCTTAAGCCAGTATTTATATTAATTTTATATTCATAACGGACTAGATAAAGGCGTATCAGAAAGTATTTGTTGATGTCAATATGAAAATGTACAAAATCTTCAAAAAAACCCACTTCACAATGGCAATCAAATAATAAATACAAGGGGTAAATACACTGCACGTAAGATCTACGAGTGCTATAATATGTACAAATAATGTGATACGTTTCATAGAAGCTACGTTTGCTATAATGTATGTATGTTTGTGTATGTGCTAATACAATTTTGACTAGTAAGCACCAATTGACTAACGAGTACTAATTATATCTTTATATAGTTCTTACAAAATTATTTACAATATCTTGTTTTGAGGCTAATAAAATTTAGCCAATCACATACGCTTCCGTCACATAATAGTTGCATCACTAAGACATTACATAATACCTATATTATTTACTGTACACATTATTACAATAAAATAACAAATAAACATTTGAGCGACATTGAAATCAGTTCAAAGAGTAACATTAAATTAAAAACACGCACGCACAGCTCGTCTAATATATTAATGGCTGTTAGCATATGTTTAAGGTTTCAGCCGTAGTTATATTTTTGTAGAGGAAAATACGAAAATTACCGGCAGTATTAATAGTATAACTAGGGCACTGTATAAAGTCACTATACCAAGACTTCTTCAGTAATCTTTGCTATAAAAAATGTTAATACCTTCGCTGTATCTTTGAAATTGAAAGAAAAGAAAGAAGAGTACTTTATCTTAAACTATAAACTATATTAGTATATAAGTTCCACATGGTGTGGTTCCACATGGGGTGGTTCCCAGGGCGGAACCAAACCTGTAGACAATATAACAACAGTAAGTAAATGATTGCGAAATTCGATCGATGACTTCAATAGATATATAATAAACAACTCATAGACTGTCCATATTGTTAAATGATAAAAGTACTAAACTGTACTGCGACAAATCAACCGTTTACCAATATCCAGAAATTAGCTCGAAATATAAGCGAACAACATCTTTGGGTTCTCGGTATCAATGTTATATAGACATTAAAAGATATTCGGATCGCGCAAACGAGAAATAGACTTGACAGATTCAAACTTATTCGAATTTCGTGGCGAATAAAATGTGCAATACCAAGCCCCCAATTATTCTGTCGTAAAACTAGTTCGTATTTTTATTTAGATTATTGTTGCCAGTTGCAAAGGTTACCGTTAATATTGACTGCATCCCAATTTAAATCAGTAGGTACCTATCTACCTATAACATATACGTACGTATACGTCAAAATCATTGCGGTATATGGGCTTCAGTGGCCAATGAAAGTTGCGTTGAGACTTTGTTATCTCTGTAATTTAAAGACTGATCATGTCATCTCACATGAAGGGGTCATTTATATAAAATATACCTACACGAAGGTAAAACAATATAATACCAGAGTATAATATAAGACAACAATAAGGTAAATCGATTTTACTGCAAATAAGAGGTATGAAAGTACTATTAATAGATGGCGTTGGTTACAATTGTAATAAATGTCCAAAGTTGAAAATTGTGTCGCTAATTATAAAACTGTAATAGATATATCTTGATTTATCAGAAACATAACTTCATATAAATAATTGCACTTTCCCAACAAGCAACTTCCCATAGTTATTTCCTTCGCAATATAATTTTTCACATGTTTGAAAAAGTACAAGACAAGATTGACAGACTTATGTATTTGAGTTAAGTCTTGGAGGGCAAACATTATTCGCACTTATTTTTGTATTAGATTGAGTTAGTAAAATCGGATTATGCCATACGGACCTACAACAGTGCGAAATCTTTACTTACATAAATATAAACAATCAGCAGTGCTCAGAAACTAATTTTATAGTATTATAACAATATTCTTAATTAAAAACTATAATTAATTAATCCATACTAATATTATAAATGTGAAAGTGTGTTTGTTTGTTTGTTTGTTCCTCTTTCACGTCGCAACATAGCTG
>DWJN01005394.1:0-11527 GCA_018248895.1 Carystus phorcus
ATAGGAGAGGAGTAGCAGTAAAAAATATTGCAAAATCGGCAAAATTTTTAGCTTTCCTTGCGTGCGCTGAGTAAACGATGAAAGATACAAAAAATCATGTACTACAATATTGTTCCCCTCTAAAAGTTCTAAATAAAAGTCCGCAACAGCATATGTCTACCTTTTAAGGTTAACCCACTAAAAGCATTTTTATGGTTATCAAAATAGCTCTAAAATAATAATTTATATGGCAAAACAACGTTTGCTGGATCATCTAGTAATTTATATTGGTGATTAACGAATCGTTTTGTTCAATACCTACTTAATTATCTTTTTAGATTGTTAAATTAGTATACGGAACTAGTAATAAATTAAAAGAAAAAATGATATAAATTTTGTAAAATTCCGTCGCCCCTGACCCACCCACTCCCTTTTTCCTTAAAAATATGTTCATAAAGATAATTACTTGGTAAAGATTTAATTTTAATAACCCTAAAAACAAGGAGTCGGAGGATGAATACAAATAAGCGCCAAACGGTCGCTTTTCGCTTATTAAATCTTAAACGATTAAATTATTTACTTATTCTCAAAATTAACATTTTCATTTTACTTTAACATTAGTTTGCATTTGATTTACACCCGTAGTTTAGCTTTGTCTTTAATTTCACATTAAACACACTTATTATAATTTGGATTACTTTTTAAAAAATTCAAAAAAAAAGAAGGAGGATCTCAATTCGACTATATTTAAAAAAAAAGTTAAATTTCTTAGAAACCCAACTTAAATACTAGAGAAAAGGATAACTAGATGTTAAATAGATTTGATATATTTTCTGATTAAGGTTGAGGTATTATTAACTATATGCATTCAACATGAATTAAGATTTAAACTTCATAACAAGAATATATTAAAAACTGAAGTGTGTTATTTTTCCGGAATTTTAAACAAAACTACGTTATTACTTATGAATTTTAAAGTATATAATGTAGGTGGCGCAAATGAAGCTCTTTTGTGAGCGGAAGGAAGCGGGCCCCGCGAATGTTTGTTTGCGGCAAACAATGAGTCTGCGATTTGCGGCAGGAACGCGCTTTGTTGATGCGAATCAAAACAGTAATGGAATAAACTTCCACGTTCGCAATGTGATTTTAATTTACTTCATACTTTATTTTCCTTTCTCTGTATATTTCGCTTTAAATGCAGCTTAATTACCGTTTATGTTACCGACGATAACAGAAATTCATTACTTCATTTGTTTACTATGAATTTCATATATGAGGAAATGTATTTCAAACACTGACCATTTTAGAATGATGATTCTTTTGAACTTTTAAAGGTTAAGATGAAATTGGAATTGTATTTGGCTTTATGGAGCTTGGTTGAAAATACAAGCCAAAGATGTTTCCTTAAAAGATAGATAGAAAGGAAAGTTTCAAATGAGAGTGTGTTCCAGATAAGCCTTGATCTCATGCTTAGTGCATTGCAGGCTGATATTACAGCATTTTTCACACAAAAAACATGAACTGTGACCGTATTGGAACAGCCAAGAACACAAAATAAAACTGCATGCCAATAGATAGGCGATAACAGAAGCCAGCCTCCTTATTGGGAAGGCTTATTGTAGGGATTAGATCCTAGTATTATCCTTTTTAGGTCAAGCTTCTCCATCCTGATGGTAGGCTGCCATAGGAAATGTCATGTTGCGGTTCCATCATTTCTCCTATCTTCTTTCTTGATGAATAACGCATCGATATCTTTGTTGTGACTGATATCAATGGGTAAGTTGACCACATACCGCCAAGTGGCTCGTTTGCTTTGTTGATCAAACAAATAATATATTTTTTGTTTGAGCAGAATCAATGGAATCGAATCAATCGAATTATATTCAGGGACAGAAATAAATTTTGTAATTTTACAAATGCAGACTTGCCAATCAACTTTAAAGCAGAGCGTTCTATCTGAGTTGTTCATTGAACGTAGAATTTTATTTCGAAAATGTCGAACGATATATTTTTAAATTATTTTTCGCAGTGTCCAACGCCTGTCGTTAAATTTAAACATGCCTTTCTGTATTGTAAAATTTTATTGATGATTGTATGATTGTAAAATTTTAATTAAATTTACCAAACTGACACAATTTTTGACCGACAAAAAAGACTACCACTTGATGGTAAGTAATCGCCGCCCATGGATACCAGAAAGTCCAAAACCATAAAACCAATGTCAGAAAAAAGGATACGGTTGATAGTTTTATTAATAGAACATTCCTAAAACTTCAGATATATAATCGATTATTATAATTGTTGGTTCATTTGAGTCCAAATAATTAGTTAAACTCATTAAGTAAAATCCATTAGATTGGTAATTATTAAGAGCTTAGGATAAATAAAATGAAGAATTAAAAAATCCTCGAAATATAACTTTATTCGAAAATGGTTTTTACAAACACTTTTCGAATGTCAAACTACGTCATCGCTTCGACAAAGTTCGATGAGTGGTCTTGGAAGAAGAAACAGTAAGAAACCCCGAAGGAGTTATTTCCCTACTCACAGTTACAGGCAGCACTTAGATACCATTACTTATATATACATCCAATTCATGCTCAAGAGTTCTACAGCAATAATTAAGCTTGAATTTTTACTACAAATCGAACCATGTATATCATTAATTTGATATATATTCTAATTAATACAAGGTACGTACAACATCAAAACCTTGGTTTTTCTATATTTTTAAACCATCCCTATTACCTGGGAACAAAATAAAGAATAGATGCTTATTTTATTATATAGAAGATAAGAATGACTAATAAATATTGTACATAAATTAATTTTGTGTTTTCTTTACTACTTACAAGGTACATAGGTAGCAACCCTAACTAGCGTGACGAATAACAACCAAATTCATTAACACTTTTATTTATTTTAAACGTGTGACCAAATAGAACTTATTTCGCGTGACCAGTTGCACCCTAATTCGTTTTTCTTACAGGCTGTAACACCTACATATATACCAACTTTATTTGTACTGGCTTGATACCTTATCGTTTAACCCAAAAGTTTTGTTGCTCGTACGATCTGTTCAGAGCGTATCGGAATGGTGGCAAAAAGCACGAAGTAATCGTATTTTCTCGCCAATTAATTCAATTGGACGTTTCGCTATTCACCTTACCTTTTCATTTTGCATGAGCAGAGTGGAACTATTTCCAGTTTGCATTTTGTTGGGGAAAGTTGCAACCAGGTGTCATTTTGGGAACATTCACTTAGTTTGGAGGCTTGCTCTTTTGTTTTTGTGAGTGTGGCGACAGTGCATTAGCGACCCATTATAGGCCACGGTATAACAGGGTCACTGGTTACTAAGAGGTCAATACTCCCCTCTTCTTTCGGCATTACGTCTATTATTCTTTTATGTTGTAGAAATATACTTTTCCTCTCTTTCTTCGACTTTTAACCTATACTTTTAACATAAAAAATTAAAAGTAAAACCCTTTTTACAAACAAGCTTGTATTATATTTAAACGCCCTAAAAAATTATTTCTTCTATAAAACTTTTACTATTAATATGACGACATTGTACAATTTTTATGATATAAAATCTTGTCGCGAGACTTAAGTACTCTTATTTACTAAATTTAGATATTTGAAAAATTTAAGTTATTTCACATGTAACTCACGTGTACAGTTATTTATAGTTCAGTAATTAAAAATCGAATGCTATATAAACGTATTATTACCGTAAGGCGTTTCCTTTGCATTGTCATTGTCCAAAGCGTTCACTTACCGAAGTTTCGCCTAGAGAAGTTTTACTCCAAAAACTATTTGGCAAATTAATTACGATTTACGAAAGCTATCCTTTCGCTAAGATCACTATTAATAAGTTCTTAAACAATCTTAAGTATCTACAGATATTGTCAGCTCCCAAACTAAAACATCTTCAAACTTAATCCTGAATAAAGTACTTTGGACAACACTATATTGTTACTAAAAAGCTTCTCCATCCGTGTTAAGGACTCGGAGGCACTAAACTACTACACTACATTGAGTACCAGTTTCTTATAAAACTCATCCCCGCTAACCACTGTTAGTAAAATGGTGAAATAATGTAACTAACGTAAGTTGTCAGCCATTTGTGCGGCATTAGTTGAACTTTATACGATTTCCGGCACCAGGAAAGCCAATTAGCAATACCATCCGGTGAGCGCGTGTAACGAGAGCGGAGTGGCTATAAGCGCAGTTGTTACAGTTAACATACTGCAAATTGCTGTTAAATTTACTTAAACTTAGCCGTACTGGACCCGGTGTTTAAAAATACTTGTGAACACAGCCAATAAATAATATTCAGATTTTTTTGTCATTGACTAGATTTCACATTATTATTATATTTGAATTAGGGTTATATATGTATTTTAATAGAGTTGAAGAACTACACGTATATGTAATATCTATACTAAATATAAAGTTGAAGAGTTTGTTTATTTGAACGAGCTAATCTCAGGACCGATTTGAAGAATTCTTTTAGTTTAAGATAGTTCATTTATGGAGGAAGGCTATAGGCTAGATAACCTCACGCTAAGAGTAATATGAGAAAAGCAGCAATAAAGAATATTGCGAAAACGGCAAAATTTTGAGCTTTTGTTGCGTGCGCTGAGTAAACGGTGAAAGTTAAAAATAAAGTCCTTATCTATTGAATGTATTTCAAACATACAATTATGTCATTATATGTATGAATTGAAGCTTTATGAATTACTCGACTCGATATGAATATTACCGTAACAGATCTCTCTTTTGTGTACGTATGATAAAAAAAAATCACTAAATGTTCTCAAAATGCAAAGATTTCTATTCTCATAATTATTAATATATGACAATAGTTACCGTGCGAAAAGCCCTGAGATGAGAAATTTTAATGATAAGTTTTAATTTTGCTTTCAGTCTGTGTTCTTGTGTTTGTATGTTATTCATTGCTCACACAACACATCACACACGACACATTATTAACATTAATTTATACTTCTCATTAATCAATCAGGCTATAACTTTAAAGCACCCACTCCATTCCGAAATTCAGTGACCTATGAATTCAATGGCTTCCTTGTTACCTCGTTGACCTGGTTGGAGGACGATCTGGGTCTTTTTACCGTGTTGGCCTTCAAATCACGTATTTTCGTAATATTCGAGTACATTTTCCATAGAGATTCCATATAGAAACAAAAAATGTTATTTCTAACAGAGCCGAAACACGAATGAAACTTCAGTAAAATATCATATTTTTTTTAGCCGACATATACTGACTTTTGAACAAGTATTTTTTTATAATTGGCTATATTGAATGTATTTTCAATATTAGAACTGATAACTTTCCCTTTTAGTGAGTCACAGCAATAGTTTATTCATAATCATAACGCAGAAATGCAATAAAAAACAAATACATATTCAAGTCCAGTTTAATAATTCTTCTGATATTGAACGGATCTAAAATTATTTCAATAATGTGTACCCTTGCCGGCGTTTTGGTGGCAACACAAAAGAATGTCCGAATCGTTTTAGAGATCTTAATCCTCCTAATGATTTTTATGGGACAGTTTTATAGAGGTGTCTGACGAACAATAGTACATGTGAACCAAGTCAATTATGTAAAACATAATGAAGCTTTAAGACTAACTACTAGTAAGGATGGTATAAGATCCACGCCCGGATTTATTGATATTAATTTAGATATAACATATAATCGCTTTAGCAATGAACAAAGAAATCGACTTCAAATGGATATGCCGTATGAAATAATTCCTTTTAGGTACTCGTGAATGTGTTAAGCATAACACAAAAACTACTCGTCTAATTTATTTGGGACCACATGACAAGCACAAACTTTCGAATAAAAAAAAGTCATCCAAATCGGTACACCCGGCATAAAGGTATGAAGTTAACACTCAAAAAAAGTTTAATTGAGGACCTCCTTTTTTGAAGTCGGTTAAAAATTTATAAGTTTCACTTTAGTTCATAGACTTCTTCTAAGTTAGTACTTCTTCTTCTAAGTTAAAACGAATACCATCCAAGGCTCTAACGTCACTTACCAGCTGGGGTTGTAGTCAAGCATTAACTTATAATATAATATTTCATCTGGTTACATTATTACACGTTTTGATATCAGATTTTTCAAATATTTTTCCAATACAATGTGATATAACTTTTGTGAAAATGTCTTTTTCCTTACATTTTTTTCTGTTTTGTTCCATTGACAACTATGAGTTTACAACTTTTGTTTCTTAATTTATAAAGTAACCAATATAAAATCAAACAACATTTTTAAATGCCAGATTTACAAATTAGATTTAGTAACTATCGAAAACACTGTAACCTACCCCATCACTTATTTTACAAACATTGAATTGGTGTAAAAATACATTTTATAAGTACTTATTTTGTGGGGTGATGTATATGTATGTATATGTATGTGGAAATGTACAAAAAAAGTCTATTCATCTTAAAGGTACGTTATTAGGACCATTCGAAACATTTTTTTATCTGATTCCGAACACATAATTTTTGCTAAGTTATAATCAATCATTCCTGTGACGTGATGTCCATTCTCCATTGTAACGTCTGTTAGTGATATCCATCCTGTTAAAATATATAGAACTAAGCATAAAATCTAGAAGCTGACTTGGCACAGATGCAAGAAAAATACGCGTCGTTCCTTCGTTCTTCGTATTTGCATTGATAGTGTGATATCCATTAAATGTCTACACGATGTGCTTTTCCCATTTCTTAGATTCCGAACCTCTGAAGTGGAAAGTCGTTTTCTTCAGCACTGGTACCGTATTCGTTTTAGTAAATGCTGTAATGCGACTGGTGTAAGTCCTAGCTTTCATCATACATCTTCAAGGCCTAGAAAGATTTACGACATAGTATAGATGTATTAATTTATGTGCTGAAGAGCTACTTGATAAGGAGTGGTCACCGCCATTTATGGACACCACAAACAACAAGCATAAGGGATACGTTGTCAGTTACGAAAATAGAGGACGATAGGTTATGAGGCTCATGTAATTAATAAAAATAATTATTGGACGTCCTACCACCAACTAGGTCATCTTTTGTTCCCTCGTACTTCCCTGGTCTGTCAGCATGCGATTAGGGTCCGTCCTCTAGGACTATTTGGGACATCCCAATACGACCAAAATTTGTGTGTTGAGCATGAAAAGTCACGATTAAGCATTGTATTCAAGGGGTACCTTTTCTATTCATAATTTACATTAACGACTGAATGTATTACTTTACAAGTCTGCGGGCATTGTGTTAAATTTATTTTTTAAACAAATATAAGTGGAATATTTTTTTTGTTTCAAAATGGTTATGCGCCACGTATTATTACTGATATAAATAATTTTCTTATTTAAAACCAATAAAACAATACAAATGTAAAGAATACAATACAAAACAAAGTGTACCTACTTTTGAATTTAAAATATATACGCATTAACCATTGAAATATTAGTTGATGCTATATATATGCCTAAAACTTCAATACTTAACCCCCGAAACACTGTTTTCCTCAAAATTTCAATAATGATTATGGTTGAATTTGAACCGCTGGAAGAACACTCGTACCAATAATAATAACTAAATATTTTTTAAAAGCAAAACTTCGCACCTAAATTGAACATTTTCATAGCTTCAATATTTTGTGCAGTTATTTTTCTTTTTTAGTGCCATTTTATAGTTCAGCTTTTTATTTTATTATTTCGCTAAATATATTTTTAAACACTTTAGATTTTAGACTTGTTTATTTTAATATGTGGTAAAATTGTTGGAAACTTTGTATTGTGAGAAGCTGAATTATATCCATTTATAAATTAAAATCGCACCAGTTACTGCGGCAATTCATCTGCAATAATTATTATTAGATATATTAATCTTAGAAGACAATATATAGTTGTAATAAATAGTTAAATGCACAAAGGTCTAATAAGAAATAGGTATCTTTCAGAAGGTACAGCAATCTTTGATGGGGCTCAGTGGACATTTTAATAATAAATTGCGTAAACTAATACGTCATTTAACTAAAATTGTTGTAGTGACGTAGGTTGTCTGTGACGTAGTCCGCGTATGTTAATAGCTTATTGCATTAATAGTAGCGGATCGTTGTTATCTATTATATTTCACACTACATTCTTTATGGTTTATATGTAGGTTAATATAGTTATTATTAATTATAAAGTTTCTTGTTATAAATAATATAATCGTTTCGTAACTACTCTCTACTATTAAAGGCAAAATAAGTATAATGAGAGAATATCTGTGTAAATAAATAATTGTAAGTTTGAATTTAAGCAAGTAAGTTGAGAGTAATACAGGAATATGGGAAACGTACTGTACTGTACTGTTAATATGGGAAACGTCTATAAACCGCTGACATGTACATCTTATAAATTATAGGGCTTATTAAAGGGATCTTTGAGACTTACTCGAGATAATTAGCCCAGTGTAAATCAATACAACATGTATTGATTTTGACTTTGATAATATTGCTACGAGTAACAGAATTTATGATAGAGCGAGTTATACAATCTTCGGAAGTTGAATGAGCGATCGTTAGATGTAAAGTTACCGCAGCAGCATTTCCTTTGCATAGGAAAGTTCAGCAGTCGGTAGCAGTTGTTATCTTAAGATAACTTCAGTGACCCTGTAGCTCAATTGTTAGTGAGCCAGGAGTCTACCGTATGAAAGGTCTTGAATGAATTTCCAAGCCGGAGTAGGACTAACAATCATAGGATGAATAAATATTCCTTCTAGGATCGTCGGCGTTAATTTATGAGTGGAACTCACGATTCTCCTACAGTCAGTGTGAGTTTAAAATGTGAGCTATACAGTATTACCTTGTTGGCTCAGTTTGGTTTCGTAGACTTAACAAACCTTATGTCAAAATAACAATTCCCTAAATTTCAAAGAGGAAGTAAAAATATTTCTATAATCTAGCAGGCACATCAAAATTAAGTAATAAATATCGAATGGAGTATTAAATTATTTTATTTCAACCTATGTTCGGTGTCATAGTTTACAAACAAAAAAAACATTCACTAACAATTAATGCATAAGAAAAATAAAAACGCTACTACTGAGACATAATTATAAGATGAACAACTCGTCAGATATACATATAAATAATTAACCGCTTCAAAGGTTGCGTGGCTTGATCTTTGCTAAATATCGTTTTATGTATCAAAAGATAAATGAAAACTTCCATGTGTACATTTTCGACATTCTTTAACGGATTATATGATACAATGATAATTAATATCTATTTCCATTTCGTCGGTAGAAGTTAACAGTTACGACTCTTTCTGAAAAATAATTGTTCATTTATAAAAAACCTGTGTCAGATTTCGCTCTGGTTATGGTTATTACGTGGGCGCTTCATTACATTCCAAATGCAAACAGGTCTCTCGGCAACCGCTGTAATTGTTACTTCCTGCGCCTCAGGAGTCCAGTTTACACGAAATGAAAGGAAACTGCTGCTTACATTATTTATTTTACGATCTGAACGTGGAAACCTGGAAACGTAGAAAGTTCTCATTTTAAATAGTATCTGCAGCCACCGGTGTAACCTTATAGTGACTGACAAGGCTGTAAGACAAAGATGATTTAGAATTTTTAAATTGCAATATTATTAAAATTCAAAAGAATTCACATATTAATGACAAGGACGAAGATATTGTTTTTAATTCAAATTCTCAATTGTTTTAGACTCGTTGTATAGCTTTAGTATATGTACAAATTATGAATTGAAGTCCAATGTTGGAGATACGCTTTTAATAACTGCAGCAATCCAACCTCTCCGATTTGTTTTGAATCCAGCAGATACGTGATGTTTTCGAGGTTGTCAATTTTGAGGAGTTATTGTGTTCAGTCAGTTGTAAGGTTGTTTTCGGTGCCTTACTCCCGAAATACTCATACGAGTAGATAATGGTCCAACGCACAACAACACGAAAAGAAAATACCGTACATGAGATAATAAACTGAACGCCTTAGTCTCTTTGATTTTATTGAAATTATTCTGCGGAAATATAGGACTCATAAGCCTTACAATAGTTAGGATGGGTAAATTTTAAGATCACCGATCATTTTTTATCTTTATATACATATGTACGTCACTTGGGACAGTGGACTATTTATAAGATAATCTTTATTTTACGCCATTGATTTTAATTTAAGAAATTGGGAGGAACTGTACAAGTAAAAAAGTAAAAATAATTAAATATGTTTTGTTTTCGTATTATCTAACTGTAAGTAAGAAAGACCTTTCGAACACTCTTAATTCCGTAACAAACGTTGGTAGTTTGTCGCCAGGCACGTTAAAACCGTGTCGAGTGTGAAGTCGGTGCTCGGAACTGTAATCTTCTCTTGAGCTTATGTTAGCGGAGAAATGCTTGTTACTAGCAGTAAGCCAGCTTGCTATTACACCTACAGTGAGAAAAGAAAAGTAGTTATGTGTGATTAACGTAACAAGACACATCGTAATCTTTTTGTTTTTACAACTAAACCCTTTCGCATGAGTAGAATGTATTTACACTTTACATTCGAAACGTTAAATCTAATTGATATTACCAAAGTAAACTGAATATCAGATGCCTTCCGACTATTTTGGTAGACTGATAACCTCAGGAACACCAATTCAGTAGATACTAGTTTATCTGGCTCAAGTAAGTTTAGATCTTTCAGCAGTAGACTCTTAAGGATGAGGGTAAGGATTTTAATAATAATTTTTTAAATCGATAAATCTTACTTATTAGGGCATACTTATCAAACTTCCAGTTCCTTTAGGACATCACATTACACTTAAAAACTTATATTTTGTTTACATAATATAAGTCAGGGCTTGGACACAATCCCACCTGATTGTCTTGTGTAAAGGTAAGCAGCTTTGAACGCGGTTGATAATTAGAGTTTCCCAGCAATTGACACATAAGCACTCCGTCCCTTATTATTAGGCCAGGTCCAATTTTGATTTGAGGAAATAAGTACATAGTATGTCAACAAAGAACTTACAATGTTTTCTTATGCAAACAACTTTTATTTGAACTAAACTATCGCTATCAGTTGCTCCATGTTGATAATTATACTTCACTGTATTTTGTTAACTACTTGAGCGTCAAAGGAACGATACTAATCTCTACGATGCTCAGGAATACACGATACGTATCGAGTAGGTGCTTGGTGTCACTTCAAGTACTACTTTGTGAATTTCTTTATTATTTGGGCGTAGAAAAGTATAATCTTACAACAAATACTTTAACGCATGTTACTATAACGCATGTGCATATATATGCCAAACAACGTATGTTTTCGAACAAACATATGATTTGAAATAAACAATAGGAAATTGAAAATTATATAAGCAGGCAGATATAAATATGTGTCTGTAAATTCAGACATATACGTATTAATTAATATATTTGATCTTGAATGTTGAGTTAAACAGACGGCTTTTGGTGTGATTCTGGCGCATGCGATTGCTGTCTTGCATGCGTCGATATCATACGGGAGTCAC
>DWJN01005395.1:0-11526 GCA_018248895.1 Carystus phorcus
CAAGATTGAATACTGGCGAAATAGCAACGGATTATTTTTTTTATTTAATATAAGTTAATGCTTGACGTCAACCCCACGTGATGATAAGTGGAGAGACGTCTAAGATGGAGGTCGCATTAACTTAGAAAAAGCCTATTTCGTTACAAACACTTGACATGACAACCGCTCTGCCAAGAGCATAACCTCAGAAGAATTGAATACTTAAAATTCACCAGTTTTACTTGAAGAATATTTTTGTGTAACATATGCGGATAACAACTGAATTTTAGAATCAACATAAATTTTATTCGGTGCAAGATTCCTAGAAAACACTAAGTATTGCCTATACTAATAGGTGTTATGTTAGGACACAAAGGCAACATTGAGTGCCTGTTCCAGATCCAGCAAGAGGTCCTCCGTGTCCTCGAGGCCCACCGACAGTCTGATCAACGAGTCGGATATACCAAGCTCGATCCTTTGCTGCTCAGGTATCGACGCGTGAGTCATTAAAGATCTGTAACAATACACAATATTTGCTAACATATTAATTTTGTATTTTGTTTGTACATTCAACACAAACAATTTTCGTCGTATTGTCGCGGCTTAACAGACACCAATCCCATGCCATCAGAACAGAATGACGTAAGAGAAAATGATGTACCAAAAAAAATCAAAATCAAAACATTTAATCGAAGTTAGTTTTTACAAACACTTCGAAAGTCAACTTCGCCATCGCTTCAACAAGCCCTATGATGAGTGGTATTGGAAGAAAAAGCGGCAAGAATATTTATATCAAACTCATGCCCAAGTCAAGGTCATTATAATATTCAGCTAATTTGCAACAACCTTTTGACATAATAATACCGTCCCGGTTGGTGGTAGAACATCACATAGGTAAGGGTTATTTTATCACGACAAAGAAATATATTGATTAAGCACTTTACTATCTACTCTGTGTTCACCGAAATGGGTCCATAGCACAAATTGTATACACCTGTAACCATTTATAACTAAAATTATATTTAGTTACCAGTTCAATACAGTCAAATAAAAACCATGAACAACAATATAAAACTCACGGTAATTCAGCTAAACTTTCGTATCCTCCAAGACTTTCCGCCAATAAGAATATTTTGATTGCTGTCAAAAATTTCTTAGACTCTTCTAACCCCCCGGAATGCCTGAAGCTGAATACACCGGAATGACCACACGTTTGTCTCTTGGCCAATTCATGTTGTGGATGTGATGGGAGGCCTGAAAAAACAAAAATAAAACTTTATATCAATAGCTCACGCGTAATTACTACACATTTAACACTTATTAAGTTAAATTGTAAGTAATTTTGACATGAGTATATTTTGTCTATGCCATATTTATTGCTCGAGTTTCGTCGCGAATCATTAATTTTGTTCTATTTTTGGACAATCGTCGTCCGTCATGCTTATAGAATGTAGATACCGCATATAATTTCCTGTAGTTGTCGTTTTCATTGAGCGTTCTTGTACATTGAAATACTTCGTATTATGTATAATTTAAAATGATACATTTTTATAAATTTGTGTACAAAAAGTACAAAATAAAGAGCCATTTCGCTTTTTTGATTATTTTAAAAGCGATTTATTTATTTCGTTTAAAACGTTTAACAATATTGTTACAATAGTTACATCAATTTAATAATTCAAACGAAGACATTGCTAAAATAATGTTATTGTGACCCGTTGTATTGAACTCAAACAAATTTATCACTGCAGAGTCACGTTTTTGTCAAAATATTGTTATCGCATTAGTGTTAATTACATCGATAATAAAATTATATTAAAAGCATATCAAAACTTCTCCCGAGGAACAGCTCTTATTATTTCAGCATCCAGATAAAACCAGTTTTGCAAGGTCACATTATATTAAGATTATGTTCGGGACCGAACGCAAAAACTACCAGCGATAATTAATCGAACTGTTCCCTGAAATTAACACATGATTATTTTAATTTAAATTCCAGTTGCGCTGGTGACATTTAGGTTTTGTACGTCGAGTTTTTGATGAACATGCGTCGAGTGAATTGAAGTTCCTTAATCTTCATCGTACTAAAGAGACTAAAGGTCACAAAAGTTCAGCTTAATGTAATTTATGTTAATCGTTTTTTTTTAAATCAAGCATTTTATTGGTCTTGATATTGTGAGAACAATGAACCGTTCATTATGTGCCTTGGCAACTAGTGATTAAATCGAATAGAGCATAATGATTTTATTTAATCAGATCTATTTAATCAGAAATACTTATTTATCAGCAAATCGCGAATATTTGTGTAAATTATAATATATGAATTTATATAAAGAACATGTATGTATTCACCAATACACCTACAAATCTGTGTCAATTAAAATCCACTGTGATGAAGAATGTTTATGCTTTGTTATTACCGCCATTACGAAATACAGCAAAGTATGTTTTGTTTAAATTCATACACAAAGTAAATCATGAAAATTAAGTTGACAATGATCAACTTTTTATGACACTCGCATATTTAATACGCTTTACTCAAACAAATGACTGTTCAGATGGCGGGAAGCGCACGGGCGGTCTTATGGGGTAAACGAACTTGTTTTTAGACTAACTCCCACACCTTTCAATATTAGGAGAAGAAAAAAGGCAGTTGCAAAAAAAAAGTAAATATAAAAAAGTGCTTTGTTTGTTTTGTGTTAAAGTATAAAAATCATATGATACGACAATCTACAAACTAGATAGGTTATGTTCGGAAAATATTTAGGAATTCACTTTATCTTATATTGTCATAAAACCCTTATATTTTATAGTACGTTATTTCACGACGATGGTCACGAGGTCTTACCACCGCATGGAGATTGATACCTGTGCCATTAGACCAGGCGGTATCCGAAACCTAGAGACCTCTAAAAAGCTACTGGGCATCAGGGCCTCGCCTCGTTCGTTAACCAGCAGGGTGCACCGCTTGCAGGTGAGACTGACTTGGACTCGAAAATAGTATTGAGTCCCTCGCACCACAAAAAGGACCTACACTTACTGATTGCTGTTAACAGGTCAGAAGCGAACTCTTCTAGCTGTTACATAACCTGAGCACGAGGACTATTTCTTATACTACAAAGTTAACCGCAAATCCAATTATAACATATTTGAACCCATCTTACGAATACCGTTACCATGCTTAAGCTGAACGTGAAACTTCTACAATTTTCTTATAATTACTTAGCGTATACAAGTCCTACTAGCAACCTGAATGTACCTCATTTATTACGCACCGCCGAAAAACGTACGCAATCGTCTTGGTACTATATTTAGCTCCTTTATTCTAAAGCCAAGCCTAAGAGATAATTTGCATACACATATTTTTTATGTATTTCTACACACGAGGAAAATGTTATCGTTAAAAAAATCAACATTTACACTGTCATTATCCTCATCTTATTATGTCTACATAATCATTTTAGTATATCACATATTATGTGTATATACATACGTATAAATTATGTGTGAACGAAAGATCGAATTGTTATTCGTTATTATACTTGTCTAATAATAATAAGGGAAATAATCGATTTACCTGGTACAGTAACCATACAATAATCTGGTCGAAACGTTAAGTTACAATCACACGATTATTTCGTGAAACGATAAAACGTAATTTAAATTGTGCGGTGTCCGATACGCAAGGTCATCAATCATAATAATTCAAATTATTTGTGATTAAAGACAATTAGGCGCAATCAAGAAATTAATCACCCAAACTGAAGTAGGCGAAGCCAAAGCAACATATTGCAATAGATAAAGTAGATTAATTAAGGTCGGAATTTTAATATCACTGAGTGGTTATGCTCAAGTATCTCACATGACAAAATGATTGCCGACTCCGTTTTCTTACGTAATTTATTGTATTGTTTGACGACAACCATGATGGGAAGAGGCGATGTAGGTTTGGGTGGTACAATGCATTCATTTAGTAAAAGCTTAATCACAATCACTGTTAATTGGAAAAAAACACATTGTAATATGGAAGGCGGCTGCTGAAATTTTCTAACACGCAGTGCCACAAGAACTTGTGACAAAGTGCGGGATGACGTTTCGGTCGCATCAATCAAGAACATCCCTTAATTCGTAGAAGAATGAAAAGAAGAAAAAAACAGATGGAAAACAAAAAAGATGTGTTAACCAACATAATCTATAAACGCTGTGAAATACATTTCAATCCTAAATATTTTAGAAAAGATTGTGCTTATGGAGTAAAATACTTAAAATACGGCATAAAAAAAATATTTCGCATACGGAATCTTGATAAAATAGCTTCTAGAAATCCGCAATATATTATAGAACCTATGTAATGATGTCCTATAGTCTCTATACCATGTTTGGCCAAACGCTCAATGGAGGCTATTATTCGAGTCAATGGCGACAAGACAAAAATTTGTTTTAAAATATGTATACCTAACAATGTTGTTTTTTATTATGTAAAAAATACGTGGAACTGATTACTAACTAGTATACTAAGAATTTAATGTTATGTTTACCGGTGAAAGTACATCTTAGCTAAAACTGCTTCATTCCTGCTCTAAACTAAAGACTGAATGACATAATAAAATGTTCAAATAAATTACTCACTGTTCAAACTATTAGAAGTTTGTTAGTAATAAAATAGTTCACGGAAAATGTAGTGTGTGCCTGCCTGCGTCCGGTGTTTTTTTTAGCATTCTCACACTTTCTACGCCCACAAAAAGAAATTCAAGCTGCCAAGAATATCTGAATGAAAATCTCAAGTGACCAGCTAATATCTCGTGCCAATAAACATGAATAGCTAACTATTTAAATGATTAACCATAATATTACTTACCATTATGACAATCACGCTATGAATTTATAGTTAAGAGTTGCGACATTTGAGAATTATAAGCAGATGCCCAAATATTTAAATCCAGACCTATTCGTAGATAACGATATTAGCAAAACTGTGTAATTAAACCACGCTATAGTGTCTGTATTTTATTAATATCTTTCGGCAAAATTAGTGTTATATCGTGCTATTTGTGTTTTGGCTGTCGTCGTGTTGGCGCGTGCTAAAATACGAATATCATCGAGATGTATTTATTAATAAGATAGAGAAGCGTTTTACTCTGTACAAACCATAGAGCTGTTGCGTAATATATTTATAAAGTAATCTATGTTTTCTTGTCTATGTATGACCTTATGTGAGAAAGGAAATATCAATGATGACGTTAACTGTTTAGTCTTTTTAAATGTATTTTGTTTATAATTCAGATTGTTAACAGGTCCGAAAGTTTAGCGTCTGAATGTTTCATGATTCAATAACATCATTTAATTCGTCATTTTGAACTTAACTATTATTATCGTCTAATATTTACTTAGGTCCTAGCTTTTATCTGCGGTTTTAGGTACTAGCTTTCGCTCGCGTTGTAGCTTTTAAATAAACATCAAAGATAAACATATTTATTTATAATAAAAAGTTGTTTATATCCTTTTTAATATCACTAAGAATACATACATATGTGTGAAAAGTTTCATGATAATCGGTTAAGTAGTTTTGGCGTGAAAGCACATTATAATTATAAGGAACACAATACGTCTTGAATATTTTAAAATATAGCAACTTACCAGGATGCATAACTTCGGTCACCTTGGGGTGCTTCTCAAGCCACTTCGCTATGATCAAAGACGATTTTTTGTGCTTCTCCATCCTAAGCGCCAGAGTCTTCAAACTTCTATTGACGAGGTAGCAGTCCATAGGAGACGGTACTATACCCATTGCTATTGAAAAAAATACATTAATTTAACGTTATAGGGTAAAGAAAGAAATTTGGCAGAAATTATGATATTATAAATTTGATTGGTAGACATTTGAGAATGGGTTTGCATCGGGCATGGTAACAAATTTTTAAATACTGTTCTATAATGTTGGCAAGTATATTATAATTACAATGGATATTAATCAAATTTCGGCTAAAAATAAAGGTTTCGTATAAAATAAATCCTCAAAATTTTTAAGTATAAAATAAGATTCCCATATTTTATACTTTTATTTTATCAAAATATTATTATTCTCGCTGATAATTATACAATCTGACCCACGTGGCGTAATGGTCACCACGCCGGACCGCCGTTCGAAGGGTCTTGGGTTCGATTTTCAGCGAGGGTGAAATTTGAATGATGAGTTTAAATTTCTGTTCTCGGTCTGGGTGTGTTTGTAATTGTGTTTCTGTGTTATCCATGGCACCCACGACACAGGGTATCCTAGAGTGGGGCTATGAATGTGTGGCGTTATTATTATAATTAAATGCTGGTTTTGTAATCCGTTAATAGGGCGTTAATTAAACAAATACATCATTTTAGTAATTTCTACTTATTGTTATCAGGCGTATTAAATATTGTTGTACATTTCCTTAAATAGATCCAAGTGCATAAAACAATAATTTATTAGCAATTTCTACAGTGAATACAATTCACTGGGATGACAATCATATATAATATTCTTAATATACATGTAAACGAAACAATAAAGTACCTATAACAAAGACATTCCTTTCCATTGTAAAATTACAGTTTTAGAACATTGTTTTACGGCAATGTCGTTCAGCGTAGACCGGAAAAAAACTCTATTAAACCGGAGTGATGTTGCAAATTTTATACGGAGTTACTATGAATCATTTTACCGTGAATTTCAATTAGCATAAAACATATCAGGAACACGTAAATTTTCCCTTATGTGCACTTATATTGCACCATATTACTTCTATGGCTTATATTTCAGCCACAACATATTACATAATAGTATACTGCAAATAAAATATTAAGCGAAGAAAGTAATTTCAGTTGACAAGTACCTAGAACGCGGATATTGGGAAAACATTGAAGAAAAAAGCCAAACATTCCTAATTAAAAATTATAAACCGAAACATTAATGAAAATAACATTTAAACTGGAAGTGAATTTCACGCCGCACTAAGTACAGAAGAAAATACATTAATAGGCTATTTGCCAGTATAAAAATGTAAGTGTTAATTTAAAATAATCTATACAAATAAATACAATTAGTGTCTGTTAGTTATATTAAAATAACCGCTTTTGACTATATGCATAATATGTTTGTATGTACACGTTATATGTATATACCAAAAGAACATTTGTTTCAACTAATCTCTGGAACGGCTGGACGGATTTTGACTGGAATATCACTGGCAGATAGCTGATGTAATAAGGATAGCTTAAGTTACTTAAGCTATTTTATTTTAGAATTATAAGTTTTACCTGTACATAAAATCTGCGAAATAAACGAAAACTTTTTTGTTAAATTCCATGCGAACGTATCACAAATAGTCTGTACATATAAGTATTACACTTCAGTGTTAATATTGAAAATTACTGACATTTTTTAAACGTTAGTCACGTGATGCAACATGCAACACACTTTCAGGATTGCCGATTATGTCGAGTCTACGATGACGTCATATACTGACAATGTACAGTGTGTATACACTATATATATTACAGAATAAAAACCATTTACGTGAGAGGGGGAAAATTCGACGAATAAAGATAGCTCTATAAATTAACTAAAATATTTCTCAAGCTAATTCATAAATAAAAAAATTGTTCTCATTCACCTTCGATATTTTTGAACGACTTATCCAAAGTTGGCCACAAGAAACAAATATTAATTCTCATATTGCATGTGGTTAGTTATAGAATAAGGTAGGATCACAGTTTTAATACTCAATTCTATTACAATGATGGCAGGATTTAGGTATATGTATGTATGCCTAGCAAAATTATAGCTTTTAAACAAGGAAATATCAAAACTATAGTTCCTTGTTGACAAGGAAACCCTAAAAAATGCAACTACTGTAATATTGCATTAGAAATAAATATTTACATTGGGAAATTAATAATGTAGAAATAAGTCGTGAATGACGCAACACGTAATATGTGTGTCTGAGTTCTTTATAAACACTGATAGTGAGTGTTGCGTTGAGTTCTACGTAAAGTAGCAATTATTATGCGTGCCTCTTTTATATTGGATAAATACGATTTGAAACCATTTGTACTTACGTAATGTGTCGATCGATTGGAGCTTAGTCCGAAACGATTTTATAAATTGCGTTGACTTAATACAATTATATTTACGGCTCATTTGACCGAATATCATATTTTGTTTTGCTTAGTTTTAATATCATTATTACTTACTTTCAATGTCTTAACTTCATTTTCGTTTACGTAAACTGCATACACCATTGTTTACGTAAACTGAGTATTGTTACTACAGAGTGGACAATGGGACGTGTAAGTAAGTTAAAAATAAAATACAACGTTTATAAAGCGCAACCTAAGATTTAATGTGCACATAATTTTGTCGGATAATCCAGCCGTTCTTACAATTGAAATGAAACTGAAATGTAATTTAGCTGTTACCATAGATCAACATAGTATACTGGATTTGTTTCTATTAAAATTATGTCGGATTACTTAAATACCATAACTTTTAAGGATATAACTGTTATCTATTTAGATGAATCTTGATAAAACGAAATTCTCTAATTCGATAATAAATTAGTGACTACAAGTTACTTATAAAATTTAGGTCAAATGCGCCCTTAAACCGATGTTTATAAAATATACGCATTATAGATACACAAAAAATTATAACCATTCAAAATTTAGTAACATACACACAAACAGAATAATTATATAAGTACGAAGGAAAGCATATAATTATATTTGTTTGTTTCTTAAAATTGTTATCTAACATAATAGAAAGAAAGAAAGAAAAAAAAAGAAAGAAAAAATCATTTAATTGCGGCTGAAACAACACGACACACAACGACAGCCGTAATATTAAAAAAAAACATATTATGGAATAGCAGCAGTAAATAGCGCCTGATGTATTCTATATCTTTAACTATCATAAAGTTTATCTAATCTGCAACAGCCTTTTTAAGACACTTATGTAATATATATTGTAAGGGAATCTTTGGGCGTAATTTCAACCGACTGTCGCATCCATAATTGTGTTATAGTAAAATATAAGTTTTAGTTATTCCCCAGCATGAAAACTGAACGTTTTTATAAGAAGAAAAGATTCACTGTTACACTGTAATATATTTACTACCTAATTCATTTTCTACAAAATATATATCAAATAGAAATAAATAAATGTGGAATTCTTGACGAATGTTTTCAATGATTTATCAGCAAAAAATCAGACACTAAAATAACCTTTTTTAATTCTATTTATAAAGGCGGTTAAAAAACAAAATATTTTTTATTTTGATTATATTATTATGTATTTTTGTGTTAAATTATAATCCGCCAAATTATTTCGAAGAAATCTTCGGACAAACATCATACAAAATTTTGTATGTTTATTTGGAAGCTGTTATAGATTTTCAAATGTAAATAATAAAATTTTCTAATGAACGCTTTAGTTTTATTATTTATTTAAAAGTGACGTGGCGTCAACCGCCTTAATGGCTCACTACAGGCCAGGCGTTTCTCCGCGTTGGTTGTGGAGACCAACTGCTCCAATGCGGATTGGTTAGAACAGTGACACACACCAGTCGAATAAACAACCTCCTTTTTTTGAAGTTGGTTAAGAATAGACGCGTCCACCCACTTTTTCAACTAAAAACGGGTCACTGAGTGATGTACCAAGAAATTAACGCATTTAAATTTAGAACGAGTTAAAATTCAATCGACTTACACTTTTGTAAAAACAGAAGCCTCTCAGCCAATCCCGCGTCGTTGACAATTGCGGCTCCCATTATGACGTCCGAGTGTCCATTCATGTACTTTGTTAACGAATACACCACCATGTCGGCTCCGAAGTCGAGAGGTCGTTGTAAATACGACGTCAGGAAGGTATTGTCTACGACGACCATTATATCACCTCTGCTCTTCACCAATTTCGTCACGGCAGCGATATCCACTACTTTTAACAGAGGATTCGTTGGAGTCTCGATCCAAACCATCTAAAAAATTGTTTTACCATTATAATTGTCGAAAATAGCACACGATTTCGTGTTCTTTTTTTTTCTAATCAATAAAACTATGTCTATCGACGAAACTATGACCAACTTTATGAAAAGATATAATAACAATTATATATTGTATACTCTGGAATACGTAAATCCAATGAGATAAGTTTTTAAAGCTGTGAACGTATCATGGGGTCCCATAGACCTAATTTGCCAACTACAAATACCTTATCTTCTACGAAGTTTCGTGCATGCAAATAAAATGTTTATATTCATACGTCACTGATACACATTCTCGAGCTTAACAATATTTATTATTCATGTTATCAATAAATAAATAATATTTTAAAAAGATAAACGTAAATGACACTAAACAAATTTATCAATGTTTACAATCAGTAGGATCGTAAAATTTATGCAATATGATTATGCAATGATAAAAATGATGACACTATAAATAATTTGATAGAACGTACGGCGTTTTATAGAACACCTTATCAACAGGTTAAAGTACAGTAATACTCATAGTCGTACGTCTTAAACGTTTTTATATTTTTATTATTACACTTAAAATCTTAATGGATTTATAATCATGGTAATATGACTGTCTCTTAATAGACCCGAAGTGAACATTAGGTATGAAATACAAATTCCTTCATTATATTCTCATAATTGAGGCTGTGTATATAATTGTTCTGTATATATACATATATCAGATACAACGAAGCCTATGTTACATAAGCGGGAAGGTGACGTCGTTAACTGATGACAACAGCTTAACATCTGTTGCAGAGTATTATTATTAATTTATAGTTACAGATATTCTTAATGTAAATAACCTGATGACTGTAGGAGTCATTTATTGTTACTTGTTAAAAGTTATTGCTAGAAATGAATTGCTACTTCCAAAAGTGAAATATAAAAGCAAGTTAGTATATATAAAAACACATTTATTTTGATTTTGTTTATTGAAATTGAATAATTATATACGTTTAGATCTAGCCCGATCGATACTGTTAGTAAAACCTTTTTCAGGGGATTTTGAACAAATTTGCTAAAGATATCTTTATCAATGCCCTATCTCCTACCATTTCCGAGACTATAAAGGACAAACAAACAAACATTGACTTTCATATATACAAGATGGTAAGAGGTCACCATCAAGCCATCAAAGAAACAGGTAAAACGCGCTAACTGACTCTTAAATTGTAACAAAACCAAGTTACATATGTACATTTGATTTTATTTTATAATCAACCTCTTTTTTTATTAATTATTAACTAATGTTTGACAATACAATTGCTGCAAACCAACTTTTTTTTTATAAATTATAAGTTAATGCTTGACTACGATCCTACCTGGTGGTAAGCGGTGATGTAGTCTTGGAAGGTAAAGCGCATTATCTTAGTAGATGCCTATTCACTCTTGACTTGAAGACATTAATATTATAATCAAAAAGGAACACCGACGCGGGCAAGTTATTCCACTCCTTCGCAGTACGTATTATAAATGACGAGGCAAAGCGCGTCGTTCGTAC
>DWJN01005396.1:0-11524 GCA_018248895.1 Carystus phorcus
ACGTATTTATATAATGTTCAGCGTAGGTATTGCTGTTTAGTTCAGTGAATGTGAATGATATCATAGTACAGTCTTTGAATGAAATAATGGTTTATGGTATGTTTGAAAAACAAAAGTACTCTATGGCTTAAATTCACAAAATGAGAGTTTACAAACAGAAATGTTGATCTTTTGTATATCACTTAAAAGATTTATAACTTAAATCTCAATTTTGCCAATTTGTGGCCTAGTCTCCTGTTTTCATTTTTAATGTGAAGAATTTATCTCAGAGTGCATGTGCGCGAACTATGAGGACCTTTTTTGTGAATAAATTCTTCTCCATGGAGGCATCCGTGATGCGTGTGTAATCGTGTTTTGTGTTTATAGTCTTCTGTAGATTGTATAAATACTTTATGGAGATAATATCAGGTATTTTCTATTACCATTTATTTTGTAACAAAAATTACCGACATTTCTTAGCACCGGCTAAACGTAGGAAGTTTAGAAGGGAAAAAATCTTAGTGTAAAAAGTAAGTAGATGTATGCAATTTAATATATAAACCTTTAATCTACACATAGCATAGATTTCATGACAATGGAATAACAACATAGGAAACTCAACCAAACAGTTTGAGTTGCTATTCAGTTCGCGGATCGAATGAATAAAGTAGAGCTGCTAACCGGCTTGCAGTTCAAATTAACTTTTTTACTTTATACTTTAATGTTCCACAAACTCCAAGTTTAAGAATAAATAACATATGTCACTTGAATTTAATTGACTTATGGGCAACAGGAAACAACATTATATATATATATTTGTATTTTATTTGAATACCATAAACTCAAATTGATTGATATCTATAAACCACAAAACTGAGCATGAAAGTTGAACGGTTCAACAACTATATCAACTATGCTGATGGCTAGAACATGCTAAATCAGATATAGTTAAGAAAAAGTAGAAACTCATCTTGTGGTATACCCTTTTATTACACATTATAAGTTAATACTTGACCTCTATTCTGCCTGATGGTAAGCAGAGATGTAGCCTCCTAAAGAAAGGGTAAAATTATGGTACCGGTTCCCTTCTGTTAGACTTACACAAGACGGAACCCTTTGTAAAAACCTCTTTTTCAGGTTTTACAAGAAGTTTTAAATAAATAATTGACTTTCATACATGATTATTTACCTAGGTAGTTAGCTAGTATTCTACCTCCTATTCTAAAGCCTACTGTAGAATGTTTTTATTTATTTCCACTGTAGCAGTCCATAAAATTTGTATAAATGCATGGCTTCCGTTACCTTTTTGGTAGTTAATTTGAATTAAATGTGTAAATTTAAATACATGGATGATGCCTCTGGTGGTCCATGTGGTTTGGGTAATGTAACATTTTCGCTTATAACTTTTTTATTTATAGTTCTACGACAAAAAGTTACAGGACCAAAGTTGTAGAGAATTTAATTTGCAGCAAAATATGTGTATATTTTTTTTATATGATAAATAGGTTAAGAAATATATCGTAAAAACCACTTCAACCCCTGTTTTCAAGATGGCGGCTGTGGGACAAGGGTGGCGACCCTACAAACTTGGTTTTAGTTTTACACTGACCTCCCCTACACTTCAAAAAATTAAATTGCGTCCTCCAAAAAACGCAAGGTAAGGCCTAAAAATGTAACATTTCAATGGACTAAGGAGGTTTCAGCGGTATTTACGGTTTTGACCTTGTCAACGAATAAAAGGAATAAGAAAGGTTGCCAGTAGAAGGAAGTCGAGACTGGATATATACGATAAATTTTTTTTCATATGAATATTAACGAGTAAATTATTGGAAGTATTTTTTACAATAGTAATTTTAGAATTTATCAGTTTATTTTAAACAACATATATTCGTCTCAATGACAACTAGACCGTGTCAAGTGATGGTCCTGACTCGTTAGCGATGGGAACATATAGTATATCATAGCGAAGATCGTGCTTAGCGTATATAGCGTTTTTATGTTTCGGCTGAAGATTAATTTAATATGTGAGCCAGAACAATAATTTTATATATCAAAATTATAACTTTGATATCTATTCACTTCATTTTAACAACCGCTTCTTCGTTGTGCGATAACGCATTTATCATACTTTGGTATTACCATGGGCCAATATGATAATTTACCATTAAATGACTCACCTCGTTGATTTGGCCCAGATTTACAAAAAAATAAGTCAGCTTCTGTAAAAGCTGAAATCCGTATTGATATGGATAACATGCTAATCATTAAGTCCTAGGTTCGATACCAGCAGTTAAAATTTAAACTCTCAGTCTGGGTATATGCCCTAGTCTCTGTGTTATCCATGGCACCCATGACACAAGTACTCCTAATGACGATAAGTGTAGGTAAAGCGTTAAAAAAATTAAACTCTGTGTGTGTTTAAACTTACCCCTGTCTCTTAATTGCTCACGTATTTGCACTAACTTTGATATGTAAAATTATGGCATTCGGTAGTCTGCGCGTGTCACACGTGTTGCGGGTGTCAAACGCATTGTATTTACGATATAATATGTTTGGAAAGTATAATTTTTTTCGTGAAGGAAGCAATTTGAATCAAATATTATGCGCGATTTTGAGTAAGTCTTATTTAGCGTCAGACATATATTCTAATACTAGAAAAATATATTTTTAAGTGCCTTCAACTCATTAATGTCCCACTACTGAGCACGGGTCTCTCCTCATTACTGAGGAGGTCTAGAGCATACTCCACCACGCTACTCTAGTGCGGATTGGTGAAGATTTTTAAGTAACTAACGGATAATCGGACTGACGAGCTCCCTTATAGTAGTCCATCGTTTATAGACACAAGCAGTTTTAAAAGCAGCACTGGTTCGTCGCTAAGAAGCATCTTAGAAAAAAGAAAGTGAACGCTGACTCTCAAACCTCCAGTCGGAATTTGAAGAATCGTGTTAACTGTAAAGTAATCGGCTGAATCAAGCAAGAAGATGTTAGTTTGCCCGGCGGACTTCATGGAAATATAAATAATAATCGTTTGTTTTGCGTATACCGACCGAGCTCCTGTCAATATTTTTGAACGAGGAGCTGTGGCCAAAGGTAGTCGTTTTTCGAAAGTTCATCCAAAGCGGAAGTGCGCCACATTTCGCCGATAACAAGTGACTTAGATATAAATTTTTACTATATGCATGTTAATCTGTAAGGTATTTATGTTATGGGCCTTGTTGCCTACTCTACTTTTGCCTACTATACTTCCAGTATTACTTTATGACTTAACATGCAAAATTAAGTAAAAAATCATTAACTTCTGTTCTTTCATCAATTGAATAACAATATTGCTTTTTAGTAAATCTACCAGTTTTCGGTTACGGTGCCAGTATGGGATGGATGTCTCCCATGACGCTACTGCTTCAGTCGAAGGATTCGCCCAGAGGAGTACCATTAACTGACGCAGAAGTAAGTTTTTTTCTTATATCCAGGAAAAACACAATGACCTTATAGGATTATCCAATATCCTTATAAAAGCATCGTAGTATCACGCGTGGCTGATCTAGAAGTTACTGAACATGCTATCGTTAAGTTAGAATTAATTCAAAAGTGTTTTGATATTGATCAGTTTCAGCTTCAGAAAGTTAATTTAAAAAGTAGACATGACATATTCAATGACGTAAACTAGATAAAGAAAAGGACCCAGAGTAGAGCCTTGTCGTATTCCATCACAATTGAGACCATGTAACTTTTCTTCTAATATTATAAAATGGCCAATGGGCAGCATTAAGATAATATTTGCCAAACCATCGCCCAGTTTTAAGGCCATTATACTATTTTGAAGAACATATATATTATTATTTTATATTATTTGTGTATTTCTCAGATTGGCTGGATTGCATCTATCGCGTATTTATCTGCGGCATTCGCAAACTACTTAGTCGCTGTAATTGGAGACAAAATAGGCAGAAAATATACACTGATCTTCATATCTTTGATTGGTACTGTAAGTTTTTTTCGTTTCCATTCATTAAAGTAAGCATTATTACTTTAAAACCATCTAAGCGCTTTATGAAAATAAAAAAAAACAGCACAAAATTAAACTTTCGAACAGTTTAAAAATATTAGTTATTACTCTTCTTGCATTATTCTTAAATTAAAAAAGTAAAAGTAATAGCAAATATAGTAGCTGAAGAGATGTTCAGTCTAAAAACAATCATCTTCAAAACAGTACAAATTAGATCGACATTTGTTTGTTTGTCCAATGCAATGACGATAGGTGCTATAGACAGACCTACAGACTCCACATTAGAACTTATTTCGCGTGACGAGTTGTCACCTAATCCTCTACTTTATAACCCTCTTATTCATCAGGGATTAAAAATCTTATAATTATTTATCAGTTTAAGTATCAGTAGTTCTTTAATTTTCTTTCCGTGTTTATATCACTAAACTCTTAAATGACTCAAGATGAGTTTTAATTGATATTGATTTTCAAAATTCAATTCAATTTATATTTTGTTTATTAAATCAATCTCAGTATAAGCCGAGTGTGCATAGAAAGTCGTAGAATAACATCTGTTGAATCTGGTAACAAGCATATACGAGTATATGATCGTGTGTATTTTCAAAACTTTGTTCCTATAGCAACACAGTAGATAACACCCACGCTTTTAATTGTACTAAAAGATATCAACAAACCCATTAAACGTTGTTTATCATTTAAACAATTTTTTTAAGTTGTATAAAATTTTATAAGAATTCCATTGAATTATTTCTTTACGAATTTTTTCATGGAAAATTGACAGCAAGCAGTGGCGAACTGTAGTGGAGTGGTCCGCCCCGGGTGGCAAATTTTGGAATTCAACAAAATTTCACAATAAGTTATAAAAATATTTGGACCATTTCGTATTTTCATCTCAATTACAAAAGAGAAAAACAGCGGTAAATAGTCCTCCGCCCCGGGCAGCCGAATTCCACGCTACGTAACTGATAGCAAAACATAAATATCGTACAGAAATATATTAATGTGAAGTAAAAAAAGAAAAAAGCATTTAATTTGCCGTTAGGGTAGTTGCACAACCTATACTAATATCATTAAGATGAAGAGTCTATTTGAAGGCACTTATCTCTGAAATTACCAATCAGATTTGAAAAACTCATTTTTTACATAATAGCGACGTTTCCGAGGTAGGTAGATAGACTTTCTAGCTCTAGCTAAAGTTCTGAAATAACCTTAAAAAGGTAGGTTTTAAACTTTTTCCATCGTGGACACTCAACATTTTTATTGTAGCGGGCATTCATGATCTTTGCATTTTATACCAATAAAAAAGAATTAAAGAAAAATCAATCTTATCAGTTTATCAGTGTATCTTATCTAATCGATCAGCAAAACAACAACATTTTCGACTGTAACTCACCAACCATGTGTCCGGACGATATAATTTTGATACCAAAACTCTTGTCAGAGAATCTAAATATATATAAAAGGTCTAATCTAAATATATATAGCTGATTGACATAGCGATCTATCAATGCACAGGCAAAACCACTGGACGGGTCGGGCTGAAATTTGACATGCAAATAGATGTTATGACGTAGGCACCCGCTAAGAAAGGATTTTGATCAATTCTACCCGCAAGGGGATTAAATAGGAGATGAAAGTTTCTTAACGGAGCGAAGCCGCGGGCAAAAGCTCGTTCTGAATAAAGTTGTTAAGTATCGTTTTAGAGACATGCAGACAGATATTAATTTTTATAATTATTAAAATTTCGAGCCAATTACATAAATCATGGTCACGGCGAGACTGGTGGCGGGAAGAAACTATTGACAGCTGACATTTGACTCGCATTAATGATAGATGTTCTTTTATTCGTTGACATAATATATCAGCGCAGTCAAAAAGAAATTATCCGAAGAAATTCGCTATGGCAGAACATTTAATTAATGCTAATACTAACCATTTTATTCAACTATATAACCCGAAGGTAAAACCAGCCGAATGCCAATGCATTCCATATCTAAAGTGAGTCATAAAAGTTAAGAAACATTCTGAAAATTTTAATATAGAAGAAGGGGTTTAAATTACAATAAGCGTGGTACCCATTAGTAAATCTAGGTCCGACAAAAATAGTGTTATTAGTTCGTAAAGATGTCGTTAACGTGTGTCGTGTGTCTATGAACGTGAAACAGAGGAGACTTAAAGATGGCTTATTTAACATCAGTGTATGTCAAGTTTCAGCTGTCAGTAGTCACTCTGGGTTGAAATATCCGTATACAATACAAAGATCGTGGTTACCCGCTACAATATATACATACTCATCAAAATTATTTTTTATATTGATCACACACAGTATGAGTTTTGGCATAGTTAAGTTCACATAGAGAAGAAGGATTTTTTTTTTATTATTGTAACGTATTACAAATGCATGTAAAAACAACACATTCAATAGTGTCAACGTGAAGTAAACCTTAATAAACTTAAGTATGGTCGAATTTCGACGGATGTGTCGTAAAATTTATTTTGTTACCATTTTGCAGATCAACTGGATCCTTATGTTATGTTCTTTAAGCACTTGGGCCATTATAACGGCTCGAGTGTTTGTAGGTGTCACCATGGCAGGCAGCTACCTAACTTGTCCAGTTTACACCAAAGAAATCAGCAGTGACAAGATACGTGGAGCTTTAGGATGTTTGGTGAGTTTCCGTATAACGCCATTCATTTTCACCTGACAAGAAATAGAAGATAAAACTAATTTCGACAAGTAATATAAGTAGCACATAACTTGTGTCACAAAATGTGACTATATCCCTTCATACATTTAGATATTTTCGACAATTCAGGGATTGAGGTCTGGGTCAAGAAAAAATCACTAGCCACTAGAATTACCCAAAAAATGAGCAAATGAGCAAATTGATGGTAAATGATCACCATCGCTCAAGCTTTGGTTTGGTTGCAAAGACATCACTGAGGCAATGTTGGACAAGAAAGAAAAGAGAAGAAAAAAGTATAAAGAAGAAAGTTTAAGAAGTTCTCTAATACTGCCAACTGGAACACAAAGAATATTTTGTTTGAGTTGAGAAAAATAGAATTGGTATTGCTGTAAGTGCTCAGATGTCTCTGAGTCTTTCAGCTACAGTCTAGTTAGAAGCAATTAGAATGACCGTTTCTTTAAATTAATAATATACAATCGGCTTTTATTAAGTCATCACATCTTTCTCATCATCATCATCATCTTGGACTTCACCGCTTACCATTAAGTAGCGATGACATCAAGCATTTACTTATTTAATATATATTATTAAAAATTCTAGATAATGGTGTTTCATACTTCGGGAAATTTATTCCTCTACGTGATCGGCGATTTACTGGAATATCATACAGTTATATGGATCTGCCTGAGTATACCACTGATTCACATAATAACCTTCACAACGATGCCCGAATCTCCCTCTTACTTAGTGAAAAATGGAAAAATTGAGGTAAATCGTGCTGACCTTACATGATCAATCACTTGAATATTATCTTTATATAAATAATTCTTCCGTACGAGCGTATTGAACTGCTTCTGAGCGATTGAATCAGTCGTGATATCTTTTTGAGAATGGTTTACAATTCTACATTTACCTTTGATCCCACAGAAAATGTTATTTTCATGTAGAAAGACGTCTATTATATTCACTGTCGTATGTAAGCAACAAACTTTACCAAACAAACTTTACCAAAAATATGGTTTTGGTATTAGATGTACATTAACTTCTGAAGCTTTATTTAACAATACAGTTATCGTATGTTTCTGTTCGTATATTGAGAAGTACGCTTATTTGGGAAAAATAGGAGGAAAAATGGTGAGAAAGTCAGCAGTTAAGGAGTTTGTAAAGATTTGAGTGAATCTCCTTTCAGGAAGCAACTGAGGTCTTGCTTTGGTTACGCTGTAAGAGAGTGAGCGATTCTTCTATTCAAGAAGAAATCAACCGGATAATAATAGAACAGAATAATGACGAACTGACGAAACATCTTGGATTTAAAGCTTTATGTATGTTGCAAGGATATTAAATAAAATCTTCTCATTTCACTGTATTGATTTATAAAACTCTTCAATCATTTTAATTCATATAATTTTATGAAATCAATAGATATTTACTTAGAAAACTTCTATTTCGTTCTTTTTCTCCTATTATACTAACAAAATACCTTTCATTCTTCTTCTACCTTCTACCTTTTTAATTTTGTTTTTAATTTACAAAAGGTTACCTGAAAGAGATAACAAATTAGTCATATGACAACCTTTTTGCTTACATTTTCATATAACTGATTCATTAGTGTTTACTTCTGGTATACATGTTATACATTGTTTATCTTATTATATTCCTTGTAACAGGATATTTATACTGCACTTGCGAGTTACTTCATGACTAAATATATCTTTCCAGGGAGTGACAAAATATTGAGGAAAGCATTCATAATAGCCACGGTAATCGTTCTTATGAGAGATCTTTGTGGTGCGATAACCTTCCTGAACTTCGCTGGAGAGATTTTCAGAATATCCTCAGCGGGAACCGGGATCACATTGAGTCCTAACCAGCAGGCCATGGTCCTTGGTTGCTTCCATTTCACTGCATCAACTCTGGCTATGACTTCCATTGAAAAAGCTGGGAGAAAAGTAAATATTTCAATGGGTACTTTAAAAAGTTGACTTAATCTTACGTGTAAAAAGCGAATAGGTACTTAAATTTTATACCGCGGCTTTAAAGTTCAGTTATTAATTTGCTGTCAAAACTAAAATTGAAACTGAACTTTAAAAAATGGTAAGCATTTTTTTTAAATAAACACATTACAGCTGGATCAACATTGTATATTAAAGTAGTAGTGGATGGAAGAGAGGACAGCTTTGTTAATGGCTTTCCAACTATATATGTTAAAACATCTACCTGTTTATATTAAAAGGATTAAACCAAGGAATCCTGACAAATAAAAATAACATAACATATTCATTCAAATTCAAACTAAGCCATTTTTCTCTTCCAGGCTCTTTTTACTTGCTCGTCATGTTTATCAGGACTTAGCATGTTAGTTCTAGCATCTTGGTTCGTTGCTAAGGAATTCCAAATAACGTTATCTTCTTGGATCCCCGTTATTACACTCTGCACTTGTATCTTCTGCGATTCTGCAGGTCTTCTACCAGTATCAAGTGTTCTTAGTAACGAACTGTTTTCTTATAAGGTAAGGGTTATAAAAATTCTTAATTTAAAGGTTTAATATAACGAAGCATACTTATTGAGTTATGCTTTACAACAGTGTAATATTTAAAAATAATTTTGATCATAAAATCAAATGAAACGATTTAAATTTAAATCTACTACAAAGTTTATGTAATTAATGATTTAATATCTATGCATAAGCTCTTTATCACTAAGCATTACTGCTCAATATTTAATTTTATAATAATATTGATATAAATATTATTAAAACGTTATACCAAGCTGGTGATCTCAGTTAATTACCACCCCCAATCATGAATGTACCATGGCAAGATCTTACTTTGAAAAGACCCTGATCTTAATTATCTATTTGTATGTTACAGTACCGCGGCATCGTCTTATCTATAACGCTCACCCTCGTTGAGGTTCTGGATTTCCTCCAGCTTATCTTCTTCAAGCCAGTGATCAAAAGTCTCGGAATGTACGTTATCTTCTACCTATTCGCCATTGTCTGTCTGTCAGGCGCCCTCTATGTTTATATTGTATTACCCGAAACAAAGGGGAAAACTTTGGAACATATTTACAATGACTTGGAGAGAAATAGAAAGAATAAGTGTTCGGCATTGTAACAATTGTCTTCTAATAATAATAACATTGAAATAATATTAAATACAAATGCGAGTGTTAATTTTTTGTGTTTTACCTTTTACGCGTGCACCAATACTCCAAACAGAAGGGGCATCATTGCATGAATTTTCTTCGTCTAACTTGGCCGGAAGCGCTCCTTTAAATTACAACACACCATCAGATTCATCGGCGATTTACTAAAAATCTGCTCAGAGTACGCATCAGATACCAAATGGCGACGACACGTTGATAGCAGTCAGCGTTATATTGCAGCATGAACTAGTTTATACGAGACTTTTTCATATAACTGCATTTGCAGTTCCATTGTTGTAAAATTTCTGCTACTTTCTTATTTAGTGGCACAAAACCTAGCTAGTTTTGCAAAGAGTTACTTAGTCGAGTTCAGCATGGAGAGTTCGCATTGGATTTTCAATGGGTTTCAGTTATAGATAAAAATAAATAAAAGTTTTAAATTAAATTAAATTAAATGATTGCAAAAAATTATGCCAGGTCGGTAATTATTGATATAATAATTATACATATACATATATACACTTTATTACACAATAAAATTGTTTCAGAAACATCAGTAGAAAAATTTTACTTTTCAAATTTATATTTGACATAAAATTTAATTAACGGTATTCAATTTTGTTAAGAAGACAAAAAAGATCTTCGCGACTTAATTTTATTATTCACTTTTCAAAAATTACATTATTAAAGTATATAAATGTAGAGGAATTACAAAAAAAACTTAGTACCGACCAATTATTACAAATAATTACGCCTAAATAAAAAGTCTTCGTCTTTCAATCCAAATGTTTCTTTAAGGTTGTATACCAACCATCCGTAATCCAGGTTACCGAGTAAAGCCGTCTCAGAATCATACGCCCTCTTTGTCAAACCCGATAGTATATACATGTTGTTCTGTGAACAAATACAACAATGGTTAAGTTTACTTGTAACCAACTTTTTGTTAAATCTATTATTGTGGAGGAAAAATAAATGAGATTCTTGAATTAAGATACATATATTGTAACTGTATTACGTCACGTGTGTGTTAAAAGGAATTAAATAAAAATTATAATTGAAAGAAAATTTCGAAATTGATCGGGAATATACATATAGAAATGAAAACATGGGACAGAAAATGTGTGAGATATAACAAATTTAAGAAGTATTTGAATTTGGAACATTGGATATGTGAGTGGACAGCAGAAATTTAAAAAAATTATTTGAATTTGGAACATTAGTATTCGAATTTAGGGGTGTATAGGGCGAACGCAATCATTGTATGGGCAGTGCTCGTTTGGAAGCCAAGGAAGTAGGAGCAGGAAGAAGGAAGAAGAAGGAAGATCAAGAAGAAAGAAGCAGTGAAGGAAGTGAAGTATCGCGAAGAGTCGAGTTGCGAGTAAGTTCCGCGAATGTCGAACGTGATTGAGTTGTACTAGTGTGCCGTGCTTCAAGTGTTACAGCCACTCAGTGTCATACCGTAGGAAATAAACACCTGCTTAGGCAGTAGTTGCCTTTCCAGGCGCCTCAATTAAAGTAACTGGCACCAATCAACAATCAGTCTTTAATACTGAAGTGACTTCATCTTTACCTTTTGACACATGATTGGAGTTCCGTGGAACAAGTTGTTAGTAAACGTCCCCGTACCACACATTGCATCCGAGACATTGCCACCTCTAGTACACGCCCCTTGAGTGACATAGTATAGTGGTACCTGTATGAA
>DWJN01005397.1:0-11523 GCA_018248895.1 Carystus phorcus
TGTCCATGGGCGACGGTGATCACTTACCATCAGGTGACCCGTCTGCTCGTTTGTCGGCTTACGGCATAAAAAAAAAATATGAGTTAACTACTCTTCAGCAGACTATAAATAATTGGCTAGGACTGCAGTTTCACTTATAATAATGCTATTATATAAAATTTTCGTGTCACAATGTTATTTACCATAATCCTCCGAAACGGCTTGACCGATTTTTATGAAATTTTATATGCATATTTAGTAGGTCTGAGCTACTATGTATTTTTCATACCCCTAAGTGATAAGAGTTGTCAACCACTAACATTTATTTATTATTTTTGGTCAATTTTATTTATAATATGGCATTAAAAATAATTTTCAGCATGCCATCACCAACCCCTATTTTTTAGTAGTAATTTTTTGTACACTACAAATTCCCTAGAAATAATTTATATGGCAACAAACATTTGTCGGAGTATTTTTTAATAAAAACAATACCTCTGCTACATTCGCTGCTCTTTGCAAACCTCGAGCGTTGGGTATTGAAGAAATATGCTGTTTTTAACGATAATAACGACTCGTCGACGGGTTTGTTCTAATATATGGCCGTGGTTCGATGCAGTGTTGATCGGTCGGTGTTACGATCCCTTCACACCTCACTACTTCGATCATATCATACACAGATGGATAATTGAAAGGAGGAGTTATATCCCATCAATCCCAGTTTTAGTTAGGAGTTCAGATCTAGTAACAAATTGACGCTTATCTGTCTTAAGTTGTTAATAGTATCAGGCGTCACTTTGCTGAATACAATTGTTATCAAGTTACTATTATTCAACTTTACTACAATCCGAGAGATAAATGTATAATGGTAGATATATGCGCACACAAAGAGAACATTTTGTAATCAATATTTTTTTATTTATATAGGGAAGAACTGAATTCGTTTCTTAATTAAATGAACATTAAATACATAATCACGCCTGAAGAAGATGATTAGCAATTGTTTCGAGTGTGAGTAGGTACAAGGTCTATCGACGCAAAATAAGGTAGCTTACTAATTTATAAAAAAAAATTTTCTTCTGTGCTAAGTTACACCTTAGAAAAAGTAAAAAATTGTACACATTCAGGAACACGTAACTCATTCTAAGACCAAAGAAAGATAGTTAAGGAAACTATATAATTGACAGGTAAACAAACATTTTCCGTTGAACGTGCCGTTATGGATACGCAAAGCTCCAAAACATTTACCTTTAACAACCAGAGTTTATTCCAAATCGCAAACTTTAAACTATACCCAATCTTATCATCGCGACAAAAACCCCAACAAAATATCGGGTAACAGCACTACAGGTGACGCACAAAGGAAGTCGGAAGCGCATAAACAGGCGGCTTTACGAGCGCGCAGATAAGGAGCATCCTTTATAAAGCGGGCATCTGATAGGGGTTACTTTAGGGGCATTTTCTTGGGGTAAGGTTCAGGGGTTCTGAACGTTTTGGTTAACATAAGCTGAGCGGGTAGGTTTAACATTATAGTTATACTAATAGTAAAAAAGCAACAGAGCTTAATGCATTGATTTTTTTTACATTTTAGTAGGCAAGTTTTGTTTTTGCTAGACTGAAGTTAATTTTAAATAATTGGCTAATATTTTTTTACTTGTTTTAATTATTGTTGGTTTTGAGTTTTTTTTATAATGGTAATTTATTTTTATTTTATTTTATTTTATTTTAAGAATGTACCAACAAAATGAATACCCAATTACACATAATAAACACAGAATACAATCAAAACATGGTAAGTATCATTTCAATTATAGGTACATATAACAATGTTTAAGAACAATTAAGTACAAATAACTTAAAGGAGATTGCCAAGATGCAAAATCGACAATAACATAGGTTATAGGTAGTAGTTATATGAGAAATAAATTAAAGATTCTCAACAATATTGTGATAAGTAAAAAAAAACGAGTAATAAATAGTTGATAAGACAATAATTTGATTATAAAATGTAGTTACAGGAAGAAGAAACGTGGCAGAGCCTGTCAAAAGAGAAACCTGTCAAAAGAGAGCCTGTCAAAAGACAGTCAGCGGCCGAACTCAACATTAAATTGAAATAACGTTACTTATGGGTTACAACCAACTAATAAAAAAAAAACGAACTCCGTCCAGATAATTGGATCAGTCGAATGCATATGTCAAAATAGAGAGCAATAAACAAACAGACGGACAGACAGCTGCGACCTGTATTAATTTATTACCTCCATAACAATAATATAACAAACGCTCGTTAGTTTTGTCAATACGAAACCCCTAATTTATATATAATTAGAGTCCTTTTTACGCCAATTCTCTCGACTCGGCTTTTTTCTAATAAGTCATATTTAAACGATTCAAAACGTGCAATGCGAAAGCTACTTTACTTTTGTTGTTTTAAGGTGTCAATTGGAATGGAGGTGTTAAATAACAAATATTTGGGTTCGTAAGGTGTTTTTCTACCATATGATTAAGGCACAGACACTTCTGATGGCCCCCGGCGTCTGCCGTCTCGTTAAAATTGATCGTTTATAAATGTATTTACTTACAAAATTACTACATTTTTGGATATTAAATTAAACCTAGAGGAAATAGGCATCATACTTTGTAGTATAGAACGGTTAAAAATTATCATTCAGTACAGTTTGTAACTAAAATCATTGTAATTAAAAAGTAAATAATCTATGATGTCACTAAGTAATAATGTTTCATTATTCCATTTATTAATCTAACTGAAAGCAATCATTAGTATATTTGCAACAAAAAGTGTGATACCAGGAATCTAAACTAGATGGCGTGAGCGTCGCCGATTTAAGTACGATATAGTTTGACTTATGAACAAAGTTCACAGTAAATGTTCGTTATCATTTAGACATTGCATTTAGCCATTTTAACATTGAAGAATGAGTATATTTCAGGGCAAAATTATGCTTCCCTCATATAGATACTTAGGTACTAAGTATCACGGTTTCAAACTTGAATTCGCGGATACGTTCTCGCTTACAAAATTAAGATTGTGTAAAGAGTGATTATTATAAGAAATGTACTAATAAAGTGATTAAAAATATTAGGCATTTAATACAGGTGTCGCGAGAAAACTCTTTCGATGGCGATTACTTCATTTTGCGAAAAAAGAAGACTGTTTTGCAGCGTGCCATGAAACTGAGGCGAAAGTTAGTATTGAACTTTCATTTTATTCCAATTATTTTCTATTTTCTAACTTCAATTTCAACCATAGAACAGTTTAATACTAGGTTCGCCACTGCTTTGTAGCAGAGAACAAGTTTTATTATCATCAAAACATTATATTGCATCTGTTATATTCATCGATATTCCTTTCCTACAAATGCGTACTTACGCGCAATTTATTCAATACCACAAAAAACAAACGTATTTGTTTATACAGCTCATAACAGAAAATTACACGGCCGAACTGTTTCAGAACGCATCAATTTACCGCGTAAAAAGAAAAAAAACGGGCAACAAAAAAACGAAACTACTCATAGACAAAACTCGATCATAATTTAATAGAATCATTAACATCTGCCGCTATGATTTCGACCATAAATTTTTTAGGCGCCAAAAAACCCAACGATGCTTAACTCCAGTCTCGTTGGGGCGTTATCGGGAAACGACGTGTTCGACTGTTATTGCGTTTCGTTTTTTAATTTCCTTGTTAAGGGCTGTTAATTTTTTTCTACATTTATTTTTTATTACACTCTTATTAATCTGTTGGCTATCTTTTACATTCGGTCTATGTTTTGGTCGACTGATTCAATTACTAATTTAAAATCGTTATAAAGTTTAACAACAAAATCATTTTTATACCTATAAATGAGTTAATTTTTGACATAGATATAGATTAAATTTGTCACTATTTTGTCAATAGTGTAATCTGCCTTATCGGGGGTATGAAACTGTTTTTTAAGTTTCAATATCTATAAAGATTTCGTATAAAATATTAAAAATCAAAATGTTTACTAACCAAATGGTCTGAGTGAGGGTCTCGGGGCGCACTAGGTGCTGGATTGGGCCACAGCAACTTTGACAACATCCGTTGGCTTTGGCTATAGATGAGCTCCTACGAAGGAGAGAAAAACGAACTTTAGTCATATAAGAATAAAGGCAAAATACGCCTGACAAGCGAACGGGATTGTTGTAATTGGCCGGCAGTAGCTAGTCGACCTAGTTCTAAAATAGTTTGAGAAAAGGAAGCATAGATCTAAAGAAACGATTTATATACAATTGTAGTGTAATCGCAGTATTAAAATAAAACAAAATAAAATAAAAAATGCAATGTATTCCTTGAAACCGATAGCTTGGAAGCAAGCTTTCTAAATAAGGATAGGTTATTGAAAGAAAAAATATTCATCAAGACTAGTCACCGATACGTGTTCGCAATTTCTCAACACCCAACTACTGCATAAGGAAACTAAATAGTATTGTAATTGCAGACCAACTACGGCATGGAACACATGTAGGTAATTAAAATGGCATGTAACACTGTCAGTAATACTAAATTCTTATAACAAGGGGGTCATGTAGTGTTTACAGTCTTAACGCAGAACTGGACTGTCCATTTTGTGTTCGTCTTGGAACATTTTTATAGTCAACTTAAAGTTTTGCTGTGATTAGCGATCCAGCGTTTATTGGGAATGGTAAATCACGTACTTTAAACTTATATTATATAAAGGTAACATTATATATTTTGTTTATTTAAACTTTTGAACCTTATAAGAACATAGAGACACAAAAGCAGACTTAAGTTAAAAGTGTTGGTAAACACTTTTACCACTTAACCTTCGAAAAGTAGGAGAAACATCAACGGCTACTGTTACTACTTTATAATCTAAAGAAAAATTATATGAATGAACCTCCTAGATTGACCAAAGCTCTTTCCCAGATGTTGCATATCATTATATTGACCAAAATAAATATTAACGTCTTCAAGTCAAGAGTGAATAGGCTTCTTCTAAGTTAATGCGCTTTACCACCCAAGACCACATCACCGCTTACCATCAGGTGGGATTGTAGTCAAGCATTAACTTATAATGTATAAAAAAAATAGTCTTTCTTCACTTGATACTAAGGCTCCTCTATTACTTGACTAAGATGGTTACCCTAGTAACACTTTTCTTAGAACCAACAGGCCGTAACAAAATAACCGATATAACATCGAAGTGAGTGAATGAGTGGATTATTAATAATAATAACACGTTTTTACTGCGAGCGCCCGCGCCCCCGGCGACTCCAAGGCACAACGATTACCATTGGTACTAAACTGTTGGTCCAATATAACTTGGTGGGCCATATTACGACATACCTTACAAGGTGACCAAACACATATTGGCATAAGCTGACGGTAATGCTTCCGAATTTTAACTGATATCGTTAATCAAATATGGAAATAGATGAAGGGGTTATGTGGCATTTTGAAGACTACTTGTCTTTTACATTAAATCGAGGTTTTATGAACATTGCAACCGAACAGAACCAAAAACACCCATTTTATTATAACATTACGATTATTATATAAATAAGAAATGAGAAAAACATTATACGTAAAAAATAAGTAACAGATCTTTGTTGCCCATTTTTTTCCTATTTTCAATTTGTTTAATACAACCTTCATTAAATGATATCTTCAATTAATAAACAACAGTAATATATTAAATAAGATTTACTATATTAAAAAAATAATAAAGCCCTAATATATAATTAAATATATTTTAAATACTCGAAATAAATAAATTAAACGAGAATAACAATGACGTTTTCATGTCACATAAAGCTGGTCTGCAAAAAAAGAAGTGGTATTTTTAAATAATACAAAACCCGTAAGGGCTATTTTAACAACATATTTTTAAACAATAAAATACCAAATGTTACTGACACCAGCTTAAGATGGAAGCGAATTAATGGTTAAATTCGTGTAGTAAATGTCACTACGGTTAAATAATAATATTAGGTATCATTAGTAAAAATCCGAAATTACAACGGCTTAAAAATTTTCCCCTTTCGAGTCTGTAATTTTAGTATTTAGTTCCATAATTTTAACTATTTTCGGAAATTTATATGGAAGCTATATAACAATTTAATTTCATATTAAATAATAAGTAACGCTCGAGCGCTGAAAAATATAAAAGCTCGACCGCAAATAAATGAAAAACAAATCGCCTAAAAATGTGAAAGTATTAAATTTAATAAATAAAAAATAACAATAGCTGAATAAGATAACACCCTCGCGTTTAAATAATCGTACGAAACGCCACCAAATGTTGTAAACGCCCGCTAAAAAGTATAACGAGTCGGTAATAATAGGTTGAGCAAAGTTCTCGCCTGCAAAACAAACAGAGTCGACAGAGTAGACGACTCGCAGAGAACGCTAAATTACTTTAATAACGCGGTGTCGGCCGCTTCAGCAAATATTTTCTTCCGACCCATGATTTATTACACTGTCTTCAGCGATGGACGGGACTGTCGAACTTTGTTTTAAATGTTTTGCACTATACATTTGTACATACATCCATACCACGCGCGAATAACTTAACAAATCGAAAATGCACATTTCAGGGCAGCCATTTTTAAGTTTAAATTTCATCTGTAAATTCTGATTTAATGTTAATAAATACTTTTTATCTTGTATTCATTTGTCAGTTTTCAGATAACTGTGAATTAAACAGTCCTAAAGGTTATTATGCTTTAAAAAATTGAGTTACAAACATACATACACTGTAAGTTAAATAAAACCTTTAAAAAAATATAAACTAGTTGACTTATGATCTTATTCACGCCCGGTACAGATATAATCATTAATATTTAGTGAATTATTAGTGTCGTAACCATTACGACATTAAGCTAAACAAATATCATCTTAATTATAAATTACGTGTCACGGTGTTTGCCCGCGATGGACTCCTAAACTATTTAACCGATTTTAATTAAATTTTGCACACCGTGTCCACTTTGATCCTTTGATCCAACTTGAAAGATAGGATAGCTTACATCTCAATTTATAGTCGCAATATTAATTTATTGAAAAATATGTTTAATATCTTACAGAGGATTAGTTCTATAAGGTTCTAACAGATGGCGGTGTAAGGTAATTAGTCTGCTAAATTGAGTATATGAACCTTAGTCACTGCAACGCGTGGCCAGATCTGTTAGTACGTAATAAAACATAGTCAAAGATCGTATGATTTGCCATTCATTTGTCTATGACATATCTGAAGTTATAGTGAAGTGACCGAAGGTCGAGTTTACACCAATAATCGATATTTATCTCAAAATACAGTTGTCAATTGAACTGGTCTATCGTAGTTGCAAATCACCAATTATTTATCGATATACGCAACTGTAACTAGAATGTAATAACTTGTGTTATTCATTGCTCGGTATGTTGATAATATCATTGATACACTGTAATTCGATGCGATTGGAAGTGGCTACTGCAGTACGTAGATTTATTACTAATAATCAGTATTGGCAGCTGGTATTGGATGCAGGAAGATTGTGAGTATGGAAATATTAGGTTAAGGTTCGTTTTAAGAATGTTTGTCATAAAGCACGTAGATAGAAACTTAAACGGAGAAACTTTATGTGAAGTATGGTTATGTTCCGATGTTCTCAAGTGCGTTTGTGTGTGTGAGAGAGATGTGTGTGTTTGAGATATATGTGTGTGTGAGAGAGAGATAATGTGTGTGTGTGTTTTAAAAATACTTTAGGTTTTATACTTGATGTTTTAGACACAAAGCAAGTGTCGTTGTTTGTGGAAATTTTGCGTCTGGGGATTACCTAAAATGATTCTTCTCCAATTTTTGGATACATGACAACTTGCTTCATCATCTACACGTAGCTTCTATTTCATAATCACTTCACTGACATATCTATCCACCGATCGTCCATCTCTTCTTACGCGATAGTTTACAAGTTAATACTACGACATCAAAATTTAATTTAGTACCGGGTGAGCGGCAGTTAGGGAAAATTGCCTCTCGACGGTCGACTAATGTCGGCCTGTAACCAGCGAACGTATAAAGCAGGCACTGTACGTTCTGTAATCTTGATATAAATCTGATTTAGTCCTTGTAATGTTCTTTAAAATATACCTCAACTAATTTTCTTAACTAACCTAATCTACCTTTTTTTAAAGACGGAATGAGTTCGGAAAACGCCATTTTTAAAGTCTACCTTTAAGTAAGACGATGCTCAACTCTTTCAGGAATATCGAAATGATTACGGTAAAATATTTAAAACCGATTTTTTAAGTTAATATTTATAATTCATAATACTTAATACGACTCAAATGCAGTCAATGTTGCTTATTAAATAGTAATTAATGCAGTGTTCATTTAAGTTTTAAAGTAAATGAGGTATTTATTTGCAAAACAATTTTAAGACTTGAAATGACATTTCCAAATTTGTAAAGTTTTTGGCGGAAAACATTTAAGAAACGTATCGCTGTAAAAAGTTATAAAAATTCAGAATTTTTGTTAAAATATAACTTTATTCAGTTAGATATTGCCCGTTCATGTGGATAACCTTTTTCCATCTTTCTGACTGTGTAAAATTCCCCGTTCGTAAAATGTCTGGTCTTTGCTAATAAAAATATAGGTTAGAACCTCTGACCACATTAACAAAACAAAACAAAGTGTAGAGTGAATCTATCGTCAAAAACGCCAATGACTCAGTTCCAAATCTATTAGAATGATATACTAAATATTTAATAAGTCATATCATTGTGTTTACAACGTCCTCTATTTCCTCCAATAAACTCATTTATACACGCCGTAACAAAACTAATTAACGAAGCCACCTCATACCACCCGGATAATAAAACACGCGTTGACAAATATCCAATCGTTCGAAAACATAAACACGGCGGAGAACCAGTTATTATTCCAGACGAAATAATATAGTGAAGAACTTAATCTGACCGGCATCAAGTCGAGCCAGCGCACTGTAATTAGTGGCCAATCGTACAAATATGAATGGGCCATGCGCCCGCGCCGGCACGCCTTGCGACGCCGGAGGGCAGATCAAAAACACCCAACTAGCCACTGCCAGTATGCTCCAGACTGCCCCACTGGAGGGTAAAATAACCCTCGTAAAAGCAATTGTAACGAACTATCTGGTGTGGTGTCATCCGCTACTATATCCCAAGCGATTCGTAATAGATATTTTTGGGTTTCTTTAAATTAGAAGCTCTCTCTTCGGTGTGTCTTGGACCAGTGGCGAGAAGCTAGTATTGAACTGTCAATTCTTTTCCAAACGTTTCTTTTTCTTCTAATTTTAAATTTGGATCATAGAGCAGTTCAATACTAGGTTCGCCACTGCTTTACGATAAAAAAGGTTTTATTCAATATAATAATATACAAATTTATATTTTGTCGTGCACAAAAACACCCTCTTCTATTTTAGTAAATCTACTTGTGTTTGTTTATGGAGCCAGCATGGGTTGGATGTCCCCTATGACACTGCTGCTACAATCGAAGACCTCCCCTACAAAAGAGCCTTTAACTGATAGAGAAGTAAACAATTTTAGAACAAAATAAGAACATTTTTAAATACGTTAATAACACACCATTTAAATACTGAATATCTTTATTGAAAAGTCATTTAAGAAATCTTTTTGATATAAAGAAGGAAAAAGCGGGGATTTTAGGATTTATGCGAGCTCGGCAGAATATTAAACAAGAATAGTTTGTATCCTGTTATGAACTATCAACCTGTTATTCAAATGTAGCATCTTTGGCTACGCTACTAAGAAATCTGGTTTGCTGTCGAACTTCATCCTAAATACATATTGTCTAACGTTACTTCGCATTGATAATTGAATATATTATGCGTGTGTGTCAAATTAATGGTAGCGTGTGTAATGTTTATTTTAATTAATTTAATATCATTCGAATGTACATTATATTAATCATGAATTTTAAAAAGTCTATTCGTGCAATTTCTATTTTCTAAAGATATCAAGTCAGAAGCCCCCAATTCATTTTCTATCTGTGAAAGTGCTTCAGTTTCGGTTGGTTTAATTGCTCCTTTTAGTTATTTTGTATTTATGGACGCACGTTAGAGGTTGTTGTTGTTAATTTAAAATATAACTATATTTACGGGATTATCAGCTTCAACTGAACAAAATAAATGGGTAGGTAGGTCAAAAAGTTACTCAGATTATAAAAATACACTTAATTAACTTCGCATATTTGAGAACACTCTTAACACACTCTTTACACAATTTTTATAACTGGCAATTTTTACGGTAATAACTCAGACTTAGAAATATAATACTTAGACAATTATATGAAAAATTTATGAATAATATATGTATATTTAATTATTTACAACTGTTTACTAATTTAAAGATTTAAAGAAGATTTAAGCTCTGTTGCTAGTCTGTGGTATAACATGAATGGTCAGTAATTTTTTTCAGAGGGGAGAACTGAGCCTAATATGGGACACATGAATTATAAAGAAAGTTTTAATTGCCCTTTATTTCTGCCTAGTACATCCGGCGAACTTTGTATCACCTTGCAACATTTATCCCGTTTCTGTAACATTTCTCATCAACGCTCAGCTCCTATTGGTCGTAGCGTTATTTTATCTAGCCTATAGCCTTCCTAGGTAACTATACTATGCATAACAAAAATATTTTTTCAGAGCCAGTGCTTCTTGAGATTAGTGAGTTCAAACTATCAAACTCTTCAGCTTTATATTACTAGTATATAAAAGAAAATCTTTACTCGATTAGAGTACTTTAATCACTATATCAATAAAATGTATTGTTGTAAAATTTTGTTGTTTTCTTAGATTGGATGGATTGCTTCTATTTCTTACTTGAGTGCAGCAACTACAATCTACTTCTTGGCTTTAATCGGAGACAAGATGGGAAGAAAAATTACATTAATGTCTGTTTCTATGATCGGTACTGTAAGTTTATTTTGTGCCTGCTGTCTCAATTTATACATTTTTTTTTATTTAGTATAAGTTAATGCTTGACGTCAACCCCACGATGGTAAGCGGTGAGGATGTCTAAGATGGTGGACGCATTAACTTAGCAAAAGCCTGTTCACTCTCCTCTTAAAAACTCCCACGTCAGAAGTAACCGGGAACACCGAAGCAGGCAAGCTATTCCAATCCTTTGCGGTGCGCATAACGAACGACGAAGCAAGCCGCTTCGTTCGTACCGGCGGGATGTTAACGACGTAGGGATGGATACTCGCCGTTCGTCGGGATGTTCGGTGGTAAAATGGAGATGGCGGAACAATGTCAAAACATAACACGCTAATGTCAAAGTCAAAATCAAATTATTTATTTCGTCCTCATTTAACTTACAGCTCACTTAACGAAAGTCAAAAACTACTAAAAACAACAACTTCAGTAACATTATTCATATTTTATAAAACACAAAATATATTGTTAATAGAATCATTTACTGATCTAGTAATCGGTAGCTGATACTATAGAAATACCTAATGTCTCGATAGACAAAACCTATCTATCAAATCA
>DWJN01005398.1:0-11520 GCA_018248895.1 Carystus phorcus
CGGTATGAGAGTATGTTACTAGCATTAACTAGTAAGTGTATTAACACTTTCTTGCAAATTCACCTGTAGGTACCCACGTTAATTTTGAGTTAACGTGGAAGGATTATAATTTAATGAAGGGCCTTAGTTCCGTACGAAGTTAAAACCCCGCCCCCAATCTCACACCTCGCCAATTAAGCTCAAGTGTTTTAACACATGGGGTAGGTTCACCTTATTAAATAGGCAATATCTTGCCAAATATCAAATTTAGGGCTTTATAAACTCTATAGATACATGAACATAACATAACACTATCATGAATATTTCAGTCCATTTGTAAGCCAGTTTATATTTCGATTAAGAATCTCTATCGTTAACTAGCAATTTCATCATTAGGAAGAATGTAAGGAGTCTTTATATCTTACAACAGGCCTTATTAAAGATAGTAAAAGTACCGGCGAGAACTTATTATCATTATCTCACCCACATTAGTGAGATTCGGCGTATTATCGCGACATGTCTGGCCAAACAATTCATTACATCGCGATGTTTTCGAGGGGAGACGAATTCCTATCGCTGTCGGTAAATTGGCACGCATCAAAGGGTTTTATTGCGACAAACTTTGCCAATATGTTCACACTTCGTTATTTCATTTTCACTCACTTTGAGCGTACTAGCATATATTTTTTGGCAGGATAAACCGACGTCACGAAATCATAGGGTCGGATAGTTTAAAAGTCATCCATTATTTCATCTTTGTTCTGTTTTTTGGATATTTCAATGTTTTTAATGTGATAACATCAAGACGTCACCACATTATTACCACACACGTGAATTGCAATTTTATTGGACACTAATATAAACAGAAACATCGCCGATGGCTGAATTTTGAATTTTTATCGTCGCGACAATACGACACAAATATAATGTTTGATAAAATGAATCGATGGCGTCGTTTTAATGTCCTTTGATCATAGATAACTACCAATCTCCTAGGTATATGATAAATCTAAAGAGCACATTTTTAACAGTCGATATTATTCGATATTCACAGCTATTCTCAAAAAACTTGATCTTTCGCGTGCCCCTCCCAGTTTACTAACCTTGGCTTTTAGTTAGTATGCTTACCATCCTGAAGTTCACCTCTGGTTACCGTCATGAAGGTTTGTTGTGAGTATTGACTTATCATAAGTAAAAAAGTTTAATATTATTATGAAAGACTCACCAGATTTAGACACCCGATATCGAAGACCTCGTCCGCCCTTTGGATGACTTCTGTTATACGTCCCAAATTCACCATAGTGATTGTTCACTCTGCTGTAATCCGCTAGATGGCGGTTTCCATCCAGGTGGTTAGGTAAAGATCTGTTCCAGCCCATGACGTCACCGACCACTGATCCACAAACGGAAGACTCCGTTTGACTTTTGGCATCCCCATTGCAGAGATCGCCACTGGAGCGCGCGCGTCGACCTTTGAGACCCTTAGCCGAGTGTTGGCTGATGTTAGAGCCCATGGCGAGGCGGGACCTCACCTGGGTCCCGCCGCCCACATCCTGCCAATCTTCGGAAGATCCACTATCACTTTCACGTTTACAACCGTTTTGACCTGAAAAGACAATAAATAAATAATTAAAACGTAAGATTCCTATAATAAATGGTTTGTTTGCTGCAAACGTTTCTGGTTTTTAAAGGCCCTATCCCTGTTGAAACTATGCTAACTTCCTCTGGTAATCAACTAAAAATATCTCATCAAATCTTAAAGAATATTCGTTTAATATAATTAGATACAAGGCATCTACGCGATAGTAATAATTATTATTAATGATTTCAAGCCGGATGAAGTATCGTAATGACAACGGAATGAAATATCAATTTTTAATGCGACAATCAAATTTAAAATTCAAATGTAGATAATGAAGTCTAAAATAAACATTTACTTTCTTTTCTTTCCTGTTTAGTCAAGTTTGATTTCACTTTATTAATTAGTGCTAATTAAATGTTTTGCTTGTGATGTAATATTTTATTGTTATTGATGATGTTATAATGATATGTGATGATGAAAAGCATTCGTAAATAAAATAATTTACATAGTAATTCACTTAGTTGAGTTGTTTAGATCAAAATAGAAAATGCCAAAGATAATATATTTCGCATAAATGGTATCGCTTCTGTTTGGTATAAATTACACTTTTCGAACAGAAATATGAATTTAAAATTTTTCAATAACATAAAATATGAGAATATCTACAATACGAGTATGTGTTCCATTTGATGTTGCCTCAAGATGCATCGGTTTTTAATTCATATAAAATGTAGTGCTTAAGCATGTTTTTATCATGAACCTGATATGAACTTTCAATGCCTATTTTACGCCCTTAGATAACGAAATTTCGTAGTTCATAAGTACTTTTGGCTCATCATTAATGAATCAGCCATGCGAAAAGGTCTGTATCTATTTATAATACTTAGTATTACAGTATGTAGTATACTCGTAATAGTCCTTACATTTGATACCTTTATCAGAATGGTCACTAAGGAATTGATAATTTGCCATTTTTAAAGCCTACATTAAGTTAAAATGGTGGCATTTCTATAATTGTGCATGGTAAGTAATAAAATAATAATAATAGTAAGGATAAAATGTGTATGCTAAATTTCAGCTCAATCGGTTACTGGGAAGTTGTTTAAATTTAACTTACATTATTTGATTACAGACACAAAGGACTGGCAAAGTTTATATTTTAAAAAATGTATAAATCGTCTAATCAGAAAATACGATTTAAGATTTGTGTTAGTTACAACACATTTCAAAGGCCGATAAATAGAACTGAAGTTTCTGTTAATGCATTAAGGCATCGTACAATATTTACGTGTTTAAGTATAGAAATATAACTTCTGGACACACAAATACACTATAGTCCTAAGAGACGTCAATAATTCCAACACATTTTGCAGATATAACCTAGCAGAAACTAGTACTAGGTACTAATGTATACTATCTTATAACTTGTCAAAAAAACCGCTAAAGATATAATAATATATCAGACATCTATAATTTGTCCTATATAACCACGAAACCGGAAAAATTATAAGGCTCTACTGGATCTCCAAGATGAAATACTCTTGACGTCATTATGACTGCTACGTCATTGAATAAAGTGGTACGTCTAATTAAAACGCCGCTAAGTACGAAATCTTTCTTTGGTTAAACTTCTCTTCAATTTAAACCTCATTTAAATGAGTCACCCCTGAAAATATAAAATTTATTTAGTGCAAACCACTTTACAGTATTTTAAGACCCGTTTTTCTTTTTACTTCTTGAATAGTAAATTCACATTTTTTTAAATACATCAAATTTGTCCTAAAATATTTTAAATTTTTATAAATTACCTCACTAATAATGTTTAGACGAGGAACCTTATGTAGCATGTTTTTATCCCACATAGCTTTGTATAAAAACTGTCCAGTTGAAGTACGTAAATTCTACTCCTGATACAATACAAATAAATATTGCAAAAGTGCACGTCTATTCACAAGCCTGTTACAAGGCAGATAGAATTATATTTACTTCCTCTACTTGTGATTATGGGACAATGTACATATCAATCAAATATACACAACTACAACCACAATGCTGTACGTCGAACGTCATAATATAAGTTATAAAAGAATCAAAGCTAGATTTTTAGTGGCATCCAGCGGTCAATAAACATACAGACACGAAAAAGCAGTAAATAAATATAGTAGGTGTAAGTTTAGTTAAACAATTCTCCTATTAGTTAAAAGTCAGACTAAAATGTTTTTATTTTCTTACAATGATATAGTGAAACTTATTAATGAAGGTAACTTGAACTATGGCGTTTTCGATATTTATGATTTGGAAGAGTGACTATGACTTATGACGAATTCTTCACGACTGTGGGTTAAACCTTACAATGCTAAAGTTAATATCCGTAAAGCTAAGCATATGTACTTATCGAACAACACACCTCAAAGAGAACATTAAGGAGAACTATCAAGTTTGCAGTTTGCTTAAGACTTTTTCGTTTACCAAAGCGGGTATTTGCATAAGTTAAGAAGAATAAGGAGTGTAGGATTCGCAACTTGTAACTTCCAGATTTCAAACCACTAGCCTGCGACTGTTTCAATCAACGGTTGTAATTATCAGCAATGTAGAACATAAAAGAAACCAGCGTATGAAAGCATGTTTCTTAAACGAGGACGCGAAGTAACAATGTAACCAATGGAAAAGCGTAACTAGTTATGTTATGTATTCTACAGTATGTTTTCATGTATCACAGTGTTTCTATGTAGCAGAATAATAAGTTGCACTTGATTAATTTGTGTAGTGTGTTTGTTTATTAATGCACCAGTTCTCAAATTTATATCCACAAACATCCAACAATTTTCTAACACTCATTCATTCACAGGCAAATATGCTAATAAATAAGTATTTAAATGTAAGCAAATATTGCTTAGTTTTTATCACAAAACCTCCAAAATTTGTTATGATTTTAACCGCCTATATGCCCCCTGAAGTTTTAGTGTCCATGTTAAGAAAGTCTGTATTCCTGTGATTTATTCCAATTAATTTACAATATTCAAATCCTGGATATATTCCGTTGTCATGACTTCTACATGAATTTTAAATTTAAATGAATTTTTAATGCAACGCTTGAATTAAGTATCGTCATATATTTTGACAGATGTGTAAATAAATGACAAGTTACGCTAAATACTTAGCTGTAAAGAAATTAGTTTCATGAATATTTGGCGAGGTTAATACGGCCCAGGGTTTAATATTCCTAACAGGGCGTTATATTAATCTTTTCATAGACAAGGTGTCAAGTTCCCAGTCATTAATGAACCGTGGAGAAGGCCTTTGTGTCATGCACCGAAGACGTCCTTGCCATTGTATTATGCCTTTGTTTAGCTGAATGTTGTGTTACGAGGTGTTTAATGTTTAGTTTATACTAAGTTACATCCATGACAATATATAAAACGTTGCTTTGAATCTTAAAGAAGTCCCCTACAGGGCCCCAGTCTCCTTGTAATTGAGGAGACTTAATCCCATCACGCTGTTCCAGTGCGTATTTGTGGATGGTTAAATTAAACGGTAGAACTTATTACATTATTTACAAGACCACTGGCGTAACCAGTAATTGATGTCTAAAGTTAGCAATAGGAATTAACGAAATATACATTGTATTTCTCAATTTAGTAGCTTTCGATCACGTAGTATTATTTGGGTTAAAGGTTTTTGTAATTTAAATATTTTAATAATTTTGGCTAGGCTGTCTAGAGCCACGGTAGGTAGGCTCCAATAGGTTAACGACACAAATTTTATTATTTTAATGAGGTCTTTCTTACTTCAAACTATACTTGCATTCAAGCTAATACTTAGAATTCATGTAGCTAACATTTTGATATGACCTACTATATATATTTTATTTCTTTATACATTTATAAACTAGTGAGGATCATTCAATTTTAATTCATCAAACTAAAGGAAAATAAGCACCGGTTCTAAACGATGTCGGCAATTCTCAGAACGATGATTCCATTGATTAACGTTTTTGGGTACGAGCTTTGAGTGCTATGGACATGAAGTCGACAGTGGAATTTGACCTTCCAGATTTAGGTCGCAATGCGATTTCGCGAACACAATTAAGACCGAACACAAATGAGACGGCCGCAGAACGTCTGCCTTTAGGTTTATTACGTCATAACCGTTTCTTTCTATTGCCAATGTCATGGTATTCGTCTGGGGCTACATTACATGAAATCAAAGGAAAAGAGCCAAAATTTAAGGCGAGTACTGTACGAAACAATAAAATGAAAGTAAGTTCTTAAGGAATAGCAATTAATCTAAAAAGGAATCGACTATAAATAAAGAAAAAAGTGGTATAAAGTGCTCTAAAGATTTTACCTATTCATTAAGATATGAACATAAAACTTATGAGGGGTATTATCAGTTTTATGCATTAGGGGATAATAAAACTGTTTATTTAATTCCACTTGGAATATATTCTATAAATATTTTTTATTTTATAATCTTGTGAACCTTTTTCAGGTATTTTTAAGCAATTATTTACACACACTCTGATAATCCATGACATGATGATGAAATCATGAAGTGGATGGTTGGCTCTTCAATAAACCTCATCGAACTTGTGTCCATTTGCTTTGACAAATTCCACATATTCATGGTGAAGCGGATACATGTGATTGAGAGGTTAAAATAATAAGAAATGGTGCATTTCCTGTTTTAAAATAAAACCGTTTAATTTGCGTGTTTATGTAACTTAAGAAAACATTAAGAGATGTAAAGGGAAACCCTAGATTTTTTATTCAGAACTTGAGAAGTTGTTACATATACCTACATATAAAGTTATATAAAAAAGTAAAATACAATTTAGATGTAAGTAATTAAATAAAAAAATGTAAAAAGTTTATTCTCACGGAGATATAAAATTCAACATTTCAAGATTCAATTAGGAAGACCCCTAATATAGGAAAGGGTTCAAAGCATTCTCCGAAATCCAAGTCTTGGCAAGCTCACTTTCGTGTAATGGAAATCGTAAAGTAAATCCAGTCGAGCAATACAAAAGGAATTATACGAATTGCTAATGTACTTACGTTGTTAGAGTCCCGTATATGCGTTTAAAGACCAAAAAGTTTTCGAAAATCAGTTGCGTCTCTGTATGTTCAACTATTCGTCTTTAAAACGAGGAATTTACGAGGATTTTTACAGAAAAAGGTATATACCTTTTAGGGGGCTAGATGACCGATGTAACTAAATAATGTATACAGTTTTGGAAGATAGCAGTTAAAGTGCTTTATGTATAAATGATAATGCATATTTTAAAACACCATGAAAAAAGTATGCGTATTAAAACAATATTTTATAAGGTGCTTTTCTTTTGTAATCACCTAAACTATTTACTCAAAAATAAAATAGATATCGGAATCTGTCGTTAAAAGAAAAAATACTTAATCTAAAGTCTTGAGGAAACAGAAAATATTCTGGAAAACAATTACAGGCAATTTGTTACATCTAAGTCCGATACGGATTTGATTACTTTTTTAGGTCGAAATCTTTGCCTATTAACGAAATAATTCAATTTTGACTTACTTAAGACACGATTAATATACATATATATTATAATAAACTTTCAGGGAATCAATTTAGTTCCCTATATACTATTTCATGACTTCCTTATGTTCCTTATTTTTCAGAATTTTATTATGCGAAAAAAATGTAATCAAGATATCATGTAAATTAAATTACAAATAATGTTCAGACCAGAGTCCCAATGATGGTCGGCTGGGCCTTTGAAAAATTATGCAGAACTTTTAGGTAAACAGATTTTCTCATAGTATTCTTTCATCAAAACAGTGGTCAATTAATTTCTAATACGTAAAACCTTTACAGTCGCATGCTGAATTGAACCAGTTCTCTTTGCACAGGCGTAAACAATGACCAGAAAAAATTGCAAAACACGTGTCCATTTATGATCAGTAACGGAAAAAGAACGCAACAGCGGCGAACCTTTCCGTTCTTTGTATGTAGAAGTCCTGCTATTAGTAACGGGATAAGACGATTCGATTCGCATTTCTAACATACCCACTGATTGGTTTCGATTCGCGTGATAGAGATCTCTAATTCGCCACGCGAACTATTATGAAGTCGGATTCAAAAGTATTGTTTAGCAATTACCTATAGTTTATGGCCCAGGAATGGAACACGCGAGTTGAAACACGATACGTGCTTGTTTTATATTTCGTGCAATAAGCCGCATTGTGAGGCCAATGTTGCCAAGAAATTTACAATTCACCGCAGAGTATTACTGAGGAAATTTTCATGCCATTGTCGAGCAAAGTTAGATTTGCATTTTTTTATAGCTGTGTATGATTCTGTTTGATATTAAGCTAGTTAAAACACGACTGCCTACTGTTTTCAAAGCGGTCGAAGTTCTAACATAGGACATGAATGAGCGTGTACCACATTTTTCTACTCTTATATAAGGTAATTGTGTATCGGCGTCCATACATATTTCTATATACTTCACTATCAAGCAGTCCAGTACAAATATAGTGAAATAAAAGTCATGTATTAATAGTAATATAAAGATCATCAATAGACGCCAAACAGCAAATATATGTATATATAAATCGGGTGACAACAAAAGGAGAAAATGGTTCTGAATAATGTTTACCAATGTAAAAATATGTAAAGTAAAGTATATAATATTCTTTAGGATACTTAAGCGTATTATTTCCGGATATTATAATGTATATTTAACTGGACAAGGAAATAATAGAGCGTCGCCATATAAAGTGGTTCACAATGCTGAAGCATTCTTATGAGTATGTTAAGAGGTGCGAATTGTAATGTGCTTATAAAATAATAATTTGTATTTTACGTAGTTTTATATTACACAGCATGTTTCGTAGTAAAAACAGTTTTTATAACTTCATAATACATGTGAGCTGTTCAAATACTATTATTATCAGCTTCATTATTCTTGTCTTTCTGTGTTGTCCATGGCATACACGACACAGTAACCCCAGTGTAGGACCATGAGTGTGTATTTTTTTATAATATGAATATCTGTATATATTAATATTAAATCTGTAGTAGGTACTCTTTTTGTATAAAAATAAACTTTCCTTCAAATCTTCCAGCTCTCTGTCCTACCGTTTCTCGTATATCTCAGATTAGCCTGATGGTTATATGGTAAAGAATACAGTAAACATTAAGCTCGCCAATTGTACTATATTATGTTTATATTGTAGTCAATAAAGATTACATAAGTAACAAAAAATAATACAGACGACAAAACTGAGAAATATTTGACTACGACGAGAACCAATAAAAACAAATTGGTACAACCAGAGATATCAACGGTAAAGGATCTGACTGCGAGTACTGGCTTTGTTTTTTAATCCTCATTCATTTCGATATTGACGTTCGAAAATACGTCATCAACAAAAGGTTCGAATGGAGTCGAGAAATGACTAAGGGAACGTTCCGGCGCTTTGTTCTGACAAAATATGATTGCAGTATATGACATTGCTCTCTGTATATACAATGCAGGGAAGATAATGGAAGTGTCTGGGACTTTTGTGCCTATTTTCATAATACGCGTCGCGAATAAAGACCTGACATTTACATACAGACATCGCACTCGATAGATACGATTTAATCAGTGTTCATGCCCTAGTATAAACTAAAGTACAATAGCAGAATTTTTTGCCTTATTGAAGCCAAAAACACGCAGATATATTTTTCAAAACAGCTCATATATCTGTAAAACAGCTTATATCTCTTTGGCGTAGTCTGATATCCATATATTTATACACAGCAACGGTTCCTCAGTAGTATAAGAACAATCACTTTTCCCAAATTTTATCATAAATCAATAAAACACTTGAAATTTATATTCTCTTGGAAAATTTAGAACAAAAAAGTATAAGTACACAAACATTCTCCGATAAAAATACTAACTACAATAAAATATCCGGGTTAATCTATAACCTACTTCACGATTGCAAGCAGAAACAGTTTGGTTCTGACATCGCTAATTATACTGACTTAAGATGTTTGTTTATTATCCTATTTACTTCTCCAGCGGGTTACCGTTCAAAGTCAAGATCAGCTCTGTCACGACTTGTTTTAACATCTTAATCGTCTACTAATACACTACTACACAATACAATACAACACAGTACTACCATCGTAAGCTTATACAGAGATTTTATTACATTACAATTTTACAACACAATGTAGTACGTTCTGCTAAGAGATATCTTCAAACATATTTTACGAACAAGTATAGAAGTTAAAGTGAATTCCTGATTCAGGCAAATATTCCTGGAATTCAAAGCACGCAAGGAGCAATAGGAATGCGTCGGTGATGCCTTTGGTGTTTCCGACATCGTCATTCAAATAAAAAGTACAATGTTGACATCGAAAAAACTAAGACCTATTATAATTTTTCGTTTTAGCTTAATATGAAATTCCAGACATTTTTTATCCGAACATAAAGTCAATAAAAGTATAAAAGACGTAAACCAACTTCTATATGAGGCTATGTATGTACTTATATGAAAAATATAAAAAAAATATTCCCATGAAATAAAAGTGAAAAAAAAAATTTAAAATAAATAACATAATAAACGAAAACTTTGTAGTTAGTTACATACCACCACTTTCATATTAAATATTCTTTTGCGACTTATTTGCGATTATTCATTTATAGAATAATACCTACTTAATAGAATAATAGTGCCTCTAATCGCCTACATATTATAGGTTCTTTGTTCTACGTCAAAACAAACTGGGGTATCATGTTATCTTATTTAATGAATTTGTGCAGCCTTGGAGATAAGACTTTCATAATTGCACTTTCCGTGTTCTATATTTATATAGTGATTTGTAAATCGAATAAATAGCATTTTTTAAGATATAATAATAAGATAAGGTTTTTTAATTAACAACGATGTAGGGCCTGAAGCAGTATATCACATTTAAGTTTATGTTGGGCCTTTTTTCTTCTAGGGCTATCTTAAATCATTAGTAGTGTTTAAAATTTACCAAGCATTTTAAAAATCAGTCGAAATATCATCAGTTAATAAAACATTGATATAAAGTCGTAACACAGATAGTTGAAATCTTTTTTAGTAGACAACAATTTTATTTTATTATATTATTAAGGCTTTCATGCAGAAAGTTGAATAATATATATAACTCAATTTCGACAAAATTGGCTTATTGTGATTATTATTGCATGGCAGAATTAAGTTACAATCTATCGTGCGCTCAAAGTCACGAACATTTTCCAGTATTAATCCCAAGATTATTAGCAGTGATAGCCCAATTGTTTAAAATTAGTTTCTCGCATGGGCGGCTTAAATTGGATTCGGCATTGACCTCTGATTTCTGAAAGTTATTTTAGGATTCAAATGATATCTATTGTTCGAATTATTTTGAAAGATATACTATGGATAAATCGCGTATCTTAAAGTTGTTTATTCTCAAAGGTATGTCTGAGTAGTGTGACAATCTACACTAGACAAGCAAGGTGAATATCGGCTTTACTCCTCAGTCTAGAGGAGATCCGAACGTGGAAGTTGGATAGATATGAAGACCAATGCTTAAGCAAAGATAAGAACAAAGTCACACAATGCGCTTGTTATTAAACTGTCTATGCGGGTCTAACTCGAGGAGGGACAGATAGATATGGATAGGAGAGATGTTTACATGCCACAGCAGGTCATTGACGCGAAAGCATCGTTTACTGATAGCTATGTTTGCATACAGCACTTATGAACAGCCTATTATTGTTCACACATTTCACACATTCTTCAAATATTCTGCAACAGTGACCTTTTAATTTAACGAATCATAAAATTGATTTTAAATAAATAAATTAACTAAATTTATATCTTAGCGACTAATACTCGTAGAGTCAACTTACCCTGATGATGCTCCGTTTCGGGGCGAAACACGTGTTGGTGATGGTATATATGTTGGTA